>OMKI01037878.1:5358-10358 GCA_900302315.1 Phycis blennoides
GGTGGGGTGGGGGGGGGGGGGGGGGGGGGGGGGGGGGGGGCTCTTGGCATTACCTTGCCGTGAAGACAGACGGCCATCCACACACACACACCCACACACACACACACACACTCCTGCATCGGCAGTCGGCAGTCACTCGAACTGAGTTTGGCTGTCCTCCTGGCGGTGGTGTCTTCGCGGGTTCTGAAGGGGTAGTGATGGGTCTTGAGGGGCCGATCCGTGATCCACATAATCAGGCGCAGGGGTGAGTGGTGTCAGTGGGGGAGCCTTTTGATGCCTCTCCTCACGGTGCCACCTTAATGAGAGGCGTTTGCCTCTATTAACCTCCGCGGCAGTTTAGGTTGACCTTTCAGTTGTCACACTTTTTTTTCGCTTGGGTTTCGCTTGATTGGCCTTCAGCCGGGGGTTGAGATTTGGGAGACGAGTGTTAGGCAAATGGTCTATCCATCTGAGTTGGTACTGCATGGTGTTGGTGGTGGTGGTGCTGGTGGTTCTGGGCATGCTGGCTTCCTCTAGAACGCTAATGTTGGTGGGTCCACACTTCAACCGACCCTCAGGACCCACTGTACGGCTCTCTGGTGGTGATCTTCCAGGGCTCTCTGGTGGTGATCTTCCAGGGCTCTCAGGTGCTGACTTTAGGTGGCCCACGTCCCAGCTTTACGCAGTAGGGTGGGGAGGAAAACAGCTCTGTAGACCTAAAGCTTAGTTTGATCCAATAGGTCGTGGTCTTCAAAGACTCTTGTCCTAAGCCTGGCATTAGCTCCACTGGCACAAATCAAGCGATGATTGATCTCAGAGTCGATGTCTACTGTAGAAGACTGAAGGGGAAGTCGGGGACACCGTCAACAATCTTTATCACAACAGCCAGGGTTGAGGACCTGGTTCTTCTTCGTGTTAAGGACTTAAGACAATGGGCTCTGTGGGCTTTGGCAAAGGTTCAGGATGCAATGGAGGTCTTCTGCAGAGAGCGTGTTGCTATAGCGCTGTCATCTGCGTACTGGAGCTCATACTGGATACGCGTGTGGCTGACTTTGGCCTTGGCCTTGAACGATTAAGGTTGAAGAGCCATCTATTCCGTACAGAACAGGGATACCCACAGGCAGCTCTGGGCCGATGAGGTGGAGAATAGCAGCGACAAATATCGCAAACAGGGTGGGTGTGATAACACACCCCTGCTTGACCCCTCACTCCAAGGGGAAGGGCCCTGAGTCGTGCTCTAAAAAACCCTTGCGTTCTGCCCCCACTGTAGAAGATGTGTACCAAATGTGGTGAACATTGGTTGCAATGTCATATGGGTGCAGATACAACAAATTCATACGGCTGATGACATTTCAGCAAACAAACCCCACCGGAAGAGAGCATTTCACCAATCAGCATGAAACTTGGTATGTAGCATCAACAAAGTTTGTAGATCAATCAAGATGGCCGCCAAGTGTTTTGACACTACAGGCCACATGCCCAATTTATAATCATCCCCACATTGAGAGACAGGTTTGCGGTGTCATTGGAGCATATACGTGACACATACGTGCCACACAAAGCACATCGATGTGTCGAGTTTGGTGAGGATTTATCAGGCAGATACGACTGACACAGATACAGACTTTGACCGAAGATCCCTTGTATGTTTGCCTTTTTGAAAGCTCCTCCAGGTTCCCATGGCGTTACGAGGAGCATTTTCACGTCCCCTGGAAACCCCCCGGGGGGTTACAGGGAATTCTCTCATATGATCTCAAGTTCATTTTGAAAGCTCCATGAATAAAATTGACTTTGACTTTGTTTGTGTGTGGCTTGAAACCCCACCCCCCTCACCCCCCAAATATCCAGCTCAAAGAAGATTTCAGAAACTGCCCTCTGCTTTGAGCCGGGGCGTCAGTGTGGACGTGGAATCACGTCCGGAATTACCTCATTGGAAAGCAGAGCACACAGCGAAAATTTCCACTTCAGTGGGATCCCTCTCAGAAGACGCGTCGCCAGGGAATCACCAATACGGTACGGTGATACAACTGACAGACGGGCTCCCGGGCTTCCAGGGGCCCCCACGCCACGGAGGATCCCTCAGATGGATACTCGCTCGCCCCGCGCACGTCTGCCTTGTCCGACTCCCGTTTGGTCGTTTATTTTATCCACGTTTATTTCAAATGTCATCGGCTTCAAAATCGCCATCAGCCTCAAAGTATGCTTGGCAGCGTAAAATATTGCTTTAGCGAAAATGTCTCAATTTGTTTCCTTGGAAAATTGTGAAAATGAAAACAAGAACTACAATAAAATATACCCCCCCCTCAAAAAAAACAACAAATACCCAGTGATTGCTTTAAGGTGGAAAATCAGAGGAGTTGAAAGCAGTAGCAAGCAGCAGTCTCCCACGTCCAGTGATTGAAAACTATGTTGTTGTCGACAACAATTGAGAGGTATTTTTGTAAACATGTTTCACTGATGCAATACTAAGCAACAGAGGAACTGCAGTTAAAGAGTTGTTGAAGGTTGTTGGGAAGTCTCTCCGAGGATTTCATTTGTACCACTGTGGCTCGACAAACAAACAGCTTTGTTGATTGCAAGAACTCTTAGATAAAGGTTTAATGATGAACAAAAGTCACACAACCTATAGCCTATATAAAACATATATATACATATATATACGTATATATATGCGTGTTGAAGACATTGTTCTTCACTCCACTCCCTATGAAGCCCATAGTTACATTATAAGGAACTGTTATGTAAAAAATAAATAATAATAATAATAATAATAATAATAATAATAATAATAACAGTAGTTTATGGGCACGTGTGTAGAGTGCCGATCGGGCCGGAATGTTCCGTCCGAGCCCGGCCCACGTCCGACAGAACAGTAACCGAACCCGACCCGCGAGCCCGACAGGCATCAAGCTTTTATATTATACGCGGGTTAACGCACGGGTAAATTAAAAATGTCAAATCGCGCAGATATGACCGAGCCCGACCCAAACCCGAGCATCATTTCTAAATATTTGTCCGAACCCGAGCAGACCCGTCGGGTACCGTCAGGTCCCGTCGGGCTCGGGTCAGGTATCCATCCTCTAGTGTGGAGGGATCTGAGAATGGTCTGGATCTCGACGGTCATTGATCTGCTTTATGCTCCGGCCACGTCCCACTCCACAGCCCCTGCTCGCACGGCCGTGTCCGCTGGCCCGATATCATGAGGGTGCCTCAACGCTCACTCTGAAACCAGACCGCTCCTCCTCCATCACCCGATCAGGCGCTACAGGTCGTGACGGCCCACAGCCGCGGTCCCCCATGTCTTAAGACATCTGAACAGTTCCGGTGTGTGTGTGTGTGTGTGTGTGTGTGTGTGTGTGTGTGTGTGTGTGTGCGATGCGCACAATCTCATTTACTTTATTGCCGGGCCTTCATCAACCAGCCCTTAATTACTACCTGATGATCAGGAGCCATCAAGTGGCTTTGTGTTACTCGTGCAATCCGGCCCGGTCGATGAGACAATTCCACACCATGGTATTTCATGCATTTTTTTGCATTTGGCATTTCGGTATGTCGTCCATTGTTGTTGTCGTAGCTTTTGTTGTTGCTGTTGTTATCGGATGAACGCCATGTCTAAACCTGCAATTATTTTCTCGCCTCAGGTGGACACAAGCGTGCATTTGACCGTAAAGTCAGACAAACCAAAACGCGACAGAAGCTCTACCACGAGCGCGCGCCCCTCCCCCCAGCAGTCGCAGAGTCACATTATCGTTAATCACTTCACCTGTCCTTATTATTTCATCTCGGCGCCGACTCGGTTTTCTGTGTGCTTAATTCCCCTTCCCTTCCTTTTGTTCGGGGGGGCTTAGTGTGTCATTAACCAGCTGGCTTCTTAACCCCTTAGTGGCTGTGATTGCTCCTGATGATTCAGCTGGTATTTTTTTGCTTGGTATTTCATTTGAAGTTGTAATCCTCGTCATCTATTGTCACCTCTTGCCCGTGCTTGAGAGAAGACTAACCAGCAGAGATGGAGCTTCTCTGGGCCCACCCTGATGCCCACCCTGATGAACCCTTACAGACCAGTTTCAGTCCAGATTTGCGTGACCAGGGCCGCGCCCTCATTCCAGCCATCAGTAGCTTGTGAACCGATAAGGCCTCAATACTGCGTTGTATTGTCTTGTTTTCTGTGTACTGTATATACAACTTCCATTGTTTTCTTTGTTTCGGCACTTAGTTCCCATGGCACCCTGCTTCCAACATCCACTGTTTGGGGGCCACAGGACCGTTTCTGAATTGGTTGGTGTTTTGTATTTGAGTCACCGGCGCGTTTGTTTCATACTTGTCTCCTATTGTGTATTCTCCGTGAATGGGCTCCTCCTCTGTCTGGCTAAAACCATTTCTCGTCCATGATGTTCCCTTGCTGATTGCCAAAGTAACATGAATGGGTTCAGGTATTTCAATTGGTTTGATATTCGCTCCTGAATTCAGAGACGGGACAATGACTATTGGATATGATTTCAGAGTTTCAGAGGAGTAATTAATGTTGTTCTGTCCATGCAGCTTTCTTTTTTATGATTGAAAATATTGTATCTGTCGCAAGAGAAGGTTTAAGTTGGAGATTACTTCAATGCACTAATATGACTTCATAATAAATGTGAGCTTTGTAGAAAAAACAAACAAACTAATAAACTACAGCTGCACACTTTGATAGATTGACGACCATGTCCATTCATTCCTTCTTCAAACATTGTTGGATTGTAGCTGCAATCCGTAACAGATTTGGTCTGGAAAACTCTAAAGAAAATAATGCATTGTATTTCAAAAGGTTGACCAGCACTGAAAACCATCCTGGTTGATGCACACACACACATGCGCACAGACACCATACATCAACCTGGTTCTCTTTCATTCGCTCCCCCCCCCCCCCCCCCCCCAGTTAGTCTTTCAGGGACATGACGTGTAAATGTTAATGAGAACTTAGAGAAACAGGAAATGCTGCCATACTTTTCAGCACATCGTTCACCAAGGGGCGTTGGGGATTA
>OMKI01037892.1:0-14390 GCA_900302315.1 Phycis blennoides
GGTTAAGAGTTTAGTTTGGTTAAATGACACATGCTTGTTTTGTTTGCTGTATTAAAGTAAAAAAAAAAAAATGTCACTTGTTCTTTTTGTTGTATCAACATTTTTGGCTCTGTCTAAAATGTGTGTGTATGCTAGTCATGTGGAATATGTTAACGGAATCAGAACCCAGACCAGTGACATCATATGGTGCATAATTCTAACTCAAAAGAACACTTTTTCAACAAAGCATTCAATTGTTCTTACAATGTTGCATTTCCGTTCGACTTTTTCTGAAGGACGAAGTATTGTACTTTTTTCACAAATAAAGGTCTACAATATTCAAAGGAAAGCGTGAAAGTAGTCCACATCTTTTTTTACATCTCGCCGTGTTTTAAAGTTGCATATTTCCATACAATTCAGCCGTCGGAAGTTGTTCAAAATTGTGCGATATAAAAGCTAGATGAAAGCCCTGAAATACGCATCATTGACTGGGGGGATTTCTGTCAGACGAGACTCCCGTTCTGCAGCTCAGGGAGCAGACTGATAACATGGCCTAGTTAAAGGTTTTTTGTTGTTTGCATCCCAATCCGGTCAAAATTTCCCAAGACGTAGCTTGTAAGAGTGTGTATGTTGTTGCTAAGGAACAGCCATTCCTGTTCCCCAGTAGGTGGTCTCCTTATGAATATCATTACAGATCCGTTTCCAGAGAAGCCAAGACACCTTTATCCTTTCCAGACCATATTTATAACCGTTTCTGGCTCTTGGATATGGCGAGGGGATGGTTTATCTTCATATCGGCGCTAGCTTTGTCTGTAGGCTGCAATATATTCACTTCCAAATGCACTTATGACACCAGATTTTTAAAGTAATTTCTTAGACAGAGGAGTTGATAAACAGATTAGAGGCTGGCACTGTTGTTACCCCATGGCGCTTTTGTCCCAGCCACGCTATAGGCCTGCAATCCACCACAAAAGTACATACCGTTAATGGCTCTTGTACGGCGTCATTAATCATGGACAAAATTAGGCCTTGGTCCAGAGGTAAATCCATGGGAGGGCCAATCCAGGACGAGGGCTTCCCCAAAGAGTTGCGGCCCCTTTTACCCCAGCAGAACGCACTCAGTGTGGGGCAGAGGCCCAGGGCTTGCCCCCTTGTCCTCCTGCTGGGCCTCCATCTGCTCTGGAGGTGGTTATATCCCCATATTGATGGCCAGAC
Organism: Phycis blennoides; assembly: GCA_900302315.1. Lineage (NCBI taxonomy): Eukaryota > Metazoa > Chordata > Actinopteri > Gadiformes > Phycidae > Phycis > Phycis blennoides. The sequence goes on from OMKI01037892.1 coordinate 1,195, forward strand.
AATGGGTTTGTGACACGAGTCCTCATGAGTGGCGGTTCCATCCGGGCCTCTTAACTACCTCAAGAACCTCACAGTTGTAGTCGGCAGCGTGCCAGGGCTAATGGAAGGCCTGGTCCTGACTCTCCTCCTGTGGTCTGGGAGTTGTAGTTTACAGATGTCTGGTAATTCAAGACATGGGGAAAAGTCATTCCTGCCTTCTTTCTCAGGAGCCTTTGATAATGGACTGGTATCATTAAAAGGGGAACAATCTTAACTTTGTCTTTTGAATGGTAACCACGGTGAGAGCATGTCTTGAGTTATTACACCTGGTGTGCAGGCATGCCGTCGTATCAAATGGACGAGCCCTGCTGGGGAGTAACCTTGAAAAGCTGCTTCATGACAGAGCCGAGGCGGCTGGCAGTGGCCCTGCCCCCAGTGGGCCCAGGTGAACACAGCGCTGACACAAGCAGCCCGTGTCTTCACCTCATTCTGAATCACTGTTGGGGATCCCCTCACTCGCAACTGTCTGGCCACCGTGGCTTTGATGTTTCCCCACACCTGTCCACGTCCACGGAAAAAAAAAAAACCCCTCTCTCCCTTCTTTTCTCCAGAACCTCCTTTTGAGTGTAAATGGTTTCAGATCAGAGCTGTGACTCCGACAATGCCTCTGCGCCTTGGAAAAGGTGTATTGCCGCATCGCGTGAAGGCTGGTTACGGAATTATTACCTGTCTGGGGTGGCAGAGGAGTGTCACGGCGAACCGATCGGGCCTCATCAAGGTGTGTCATATCCACACAAATACATATTGCAGAACAGCTGGCAAAATCTGGGCTGTCAACCGATGTCTTTTAGGAGTACATGTTATTGATTGCAGCTGCTTTTCTCATAGTTTTGAAAGCGCCACATGCAGGCTCGAATGGGACGAGGATGGATCCTAATGTATTTTTATTTGGATTCCATCAGTTGATTCAACTGATTCAGTCGGTCAAAGCTGAAAGGAGTCTTCTTCATGAATCAGCTTAAAAAAAGATGGAAATTGATCCGTACTTGGGATACTGGTTGGCACTTAATTAATAACAAGCTGTCATTGCCTGTCATTAATTTGCTGATGGTGGAATGCCGATGCCAGGTACATACCGCATGGCTTTTTCTTTTCTTTCTCTGTCTAAATGTTTGTTTATAATCACTAATCTAAAGGTGCCATGATTTACGATGGCTTGAGAGAATAAAAAAAAAAAGAGGAGGCAGGCCTTCAACTATTGACATGCACCCAGTTTAAAAAGCGACTTAAAGGGTGTAATTGAGGCCCTACTACAGACACCATAAACACAGCCTGCATGGACGGGCACCTGTGCCAAGAAACGATGCCCAGGATGGCTTTCGGCCAGTGCCACTACCCTCTCTGTCTGCCTGGCACAGAGGCTAGCTACCCGCTGGTGAGGAATTAGAAAGCCATTAAGGAGTACAAACAGCAAGATGGCTGAGCCCCCCCCCCCTCTCCCTACCCCTCCCTGACTCGAGATGTGTCTCAATTTAGAGGAAATCTGAAAATGATTTATTTTTGCTAATGATTTTATTCACGGTGCTATTTTAGGTTATGTTTGCCTTTGTGTGGAGTAGGCTCTTGTTGAAGTGTTTTGACAAGCATGTGATGTGAATTTGAATACGAAGGGAAAAATAAGATACATTACTCATCACTCATCAATTCACCGAGTAGGCAAGACGACGGGATTTATAGCTGCTGTATTAATCCAATGTTCAGCCTAGGTTGTATTTACAACATTGGCTAAAGAAATGCTGTGATTTAATCTACCAGGAAAAATGAGACGTACCAATGGAACCTGCCATCTGTAATGCCTACTTCACACCGCAGCTATGATGAGCATTATAGCGATACATATGCACTGTGCACAACATTAACCCCACGCCTTTGCACTCTCCAAACCAAGGCAGACTGATGATGGGTTGAAAGCGATGGTTCGCCAAAGCTGGCTGAACCCACGAAGGCCACTTGTGCTATGAAATGTTTCCACTGGTGGTGAATGCATAATACAATCCAGCCAATAACACAACATAAAAACATTTCAATTCAGATAGCGTTGTAATTATTTTTTATGTCAGCACATTTTTTCTGTGCATCCATCAAAAGGTCAGACATCCATTTGCTTCCATTTTTACCCCCCGGAACCACTGATTCACCACATACATGATCACAAGTGTGTTTAGTGTTTACACATTCAGACCTGCGATGGCTAACCATAGACTATGCCCTTTCGGACTGACGAGGAGTCGGAATTCAACTAATCAGACCATCAGAATAGTCTGATTACGCTAGTGGCCATGTAAACACGGTAATCGGCATGAAAAACACTTCCTTGGAATGACACCTTGACCGGACTGTATTCATCCTGAATCAAAACTAATGCGGTGTGCGCGCAAACAGACTCAACAAAGACGCATCAATTTGCCTGAAATGCGCGGCGGTCGGTGTTTGTTGTGGCACATTCTCAGTGTGGCGCTCTCTCTCTCTCTCTCTGTTTGCGATTACCTTCGGTAGACGCGCAGCACCCGGCGGGGGCGGAGGGGGGGCTCCCCACACGGACTCGTGTTTGCTGGTCACACTTACCCTTCACACATTCTTGAGGTACCTAATTAAGACCTTCATATGCAAATGAGGCCCGTAAGTCGTCTCCACAGCTGTGCGGGGCTGGCGAACAAACTCTGGGGGGTTCATTCAAAGGGCAACCAGGCCTGGGGTGTTTGTTTTCCAGGAAATGGACATGGTAATAGTGCCGGGGACGGAGCACGCGATAAACAAAGGGCGGCTCTAGAATGATCAATAATCAAAAGGTGTGGTTGCTATGTGGGGCCAAATGTGGAAATGGGAGATTTTTTTCACTTTGTCTGTCAGCAATTTAAGGGCCTTGTGGAAATCCTTTGTTTGTTTTTTTTTATTTGTTTTTTTACATGAATATTGCTCGTAAAGTTTCAGAAAAGGAATAAGCGGTGACATGTCGGGAGTGAAGCTGTGTTCGCCATCTCGTCTGTGTCATGATGTCAGATATATAACATATATAGACATCAGATATAACAGAACAATCAGACCTGGAAATGGATCCAGCAGACGCCGACAAACTGCTACGAGCATTCTCCGGACAAGGAACATTGTTGGGACAACACCAGCGACTCCTACAGGGGTTAATGGAGACCCAGCAAGCCATGGCCAGTCAGGTAGTCCACAATCGGAGGAATTGTTGAATTACTCGCTCGTCTCTCGCCCCCCCCTCTCCCTCCAGAGCCCCATTTTCGCGAGTCCCCGGTCCCCGCACCTGAGCCGTACTCTGGAGAATTGGGAAAATGTAAAGGCTTTCTACTGCAATGTTCGCGGGTGTTTGGATGGCAGCCGGTCACATTCTCCACTGATACCTCTAAGGTGTTATACATCTCGGGTGTATTGCAAGGCAGAGCATTGGATTGGGCCGAGGCTGTGCTGACTAAGGTGGGGATTGATTCGTGTACCTATGTTGAGTTTGTGGACGAATTGAAGAAGGTGTTTGGTCATACTGTGAGTGAAGGAAATGCAGCCAAATGACTTCTTAACTTGCGCCAGGGCCAGAGGAGTGTTGCGTATTATTCCGTGGAATTTGGAATTGTAGCTGCAGGATCAGGTTGGAATGAAGAGTCTTTAATAGGTGTGTTCTTGCATGGTTTAAGTGATCAAATGAAGGATGAACTAGCTACATGTGATGAGACGAAGTCCCTTGATTCCCTCATTTCCCTGTCCATCAAGCTCGATGACCTCATGCGGGAAAGCAGAGTAAAGAACTACAAGCCCCAAGTTCCCCTGACTATACGGGAGTTTCCTCCAGTTGCCACGGGAGCTAGTCCCAGTCATAATTCACACACTACTTTCCTAGCTCCTCCACAGAACGCAGAGCCCATGCAGTTGGGTCTGGCTCGACTCTCCCCAGCGGAGCGTCAGAAGAGATTAAGAGCTGGGGAGTGCCTTTATTGTGGTGAAATGGGTCACCTGCTTTCCACATGCCCACGTTGCCCAAAAGACCAAGCTCATCAGTAGCGGTGGGTTCTCTGGTGAGCAAACCCAACACACCCACAGATTCTGTCCCAAGGACTAAAATTCCTACTACCCTTTGTCACAAACAACTTACACTCTCATTGTTGGCCCTAATTGACTCTGGAGAGAGTCAAACTGCAGAGTTTTTTGGATTCAAACCTTGTTTCCCAAGCGGGAATTGCCACTGTACCACTGGATCCCCCATCAGAGTTTGTGCCTTGAATTGGGAGATTTTGACTCTCGTCACCCACCAAACTGAACCTCTGTCGATCCTCTTCTCTGGGAATAATCGTGAGTTATTTTAGGACATCCCCGTCTTAAGTTGCACAATCCACACATTGACTGGTCCACTCACAAGATCCAGTCGCCTATACAATCTGTCCCGACCTGAGAGAGAGGCTATGGAGCGGTACATGAAGGACTCATTGGCTGCTGGCCTCATCCGTCCATCATCATCTCCTGTTGGGGCTGGATTCTTCTTTGTCGCCAAGAAGGATAAGTCTCTTTGCTCCTGTATTGATTTCCGAGGTCCAAGTAACATCACCGTGATGTTGACAAATACCCCTTACCGTAGATCAGTTCTGCCTTTGAGCCTCTGCAGGGAGCAGTCGTTTTCAGCAAGCTGGATTTGCGGAACGCCTACCATCTGGTCTGGATAAGGGACGGTGATGAATGGAAGACTGCATTCAATACGCAACTCAGGCATTTTGAATATCTGGTCATGCCTTTTAGACTCACTAATGCCCCCATAGTCTTCCAGACGCTGGTGAATGACATTCTGCAGGATTTTTTAAACTGCTTTGTATTTGTTTACTTAGATGACATCCTGGTCTTCTCTCACAATCTCTCCGAATATCGCTCTCATGTCACCAAGTCCTCCAAAGGCTGTTGGAGCACCAATTGTTCATCAAGGCTGAAAAATGCAAATTCCATGTGAGCTCTGTGAACTTCCTTGGTTATGTTCTTGATAGTGGGCAGGTGAAGATGGACCCGGAGAAGATTAAAGCAGTGGCAGAATGGCCTAGACCAACAACGCAGAAACAGTTGCAACATTTCCTTGGGTTTGCCAATATCTACAGGAGGTTCATCAGGGATTACGGATTCCCCTCACCAGTCTCACCTCTCCTAGCAAGCCGTTCTCCTGGAGCCCTGAAGCTGAGTTGGCCTTCTCCACCTTGAAAGACCGATTCACTTCAACGCCCATCCTGGTCCAACCAGATTCCTCCCATCAGTTCGTTGTTAAGGTAGACGCCTCCGACACGGGAGTGGGGGCAGTTCTGTCTCAATGTTTGATTGCAGATCAGAAGTTGCATCCCTGTGCTTTCTTCTCCCGTTGCCTGTATTCCGTGGAATGCAACTATGATGTTGGCAATTGGGAACTGCTCGCCGTGAAGTTGGCTTTAGAGGAATGGAGACATTGGCTAGAGAGTGCTGAACAACCTTTTGTAGTATGGAATGATCATGAAAATCTGGCCTACTACAAGACTACAAGATGTTAAGCGTTTCAACTCCCGTCAGGCTCGCTGGGCATTCTTCTTCGGTCGCTTAAATTTCGCTCTTACTTCTAAGAACATCAAGCCGGATGCCTTGTCCCACCTATTCTCTGGTGAACCGTCTAATAATGCCAAAACCATTGTGTATTCCACCTGTGTGGTGGGGGCTCCCCATCGTCTTCCGCCGGGACTTCTCCAGCCTCTGCCGATTCCTGGCCGCCTGTGGTCTCACATATCGCTTGATTTTGTGACTGGCCTTCCCCCTTCTCGGGCAACACGGTTATCCTCACAATTGTGGACCGCTTTTCCAAGGCGGTACATTTCATTGCTCTACTCAAGCTTCCCTCACTTCACGAGACAGCCGATCTCGTAGTTCTCCATGTTTTCTGCCTTCATGGCATTCCAATGGATATCGTCTCTGACCGGGGACCTCGATTCATCTCCCAGGTATGGAAGGCCTTCTGCCAGGCCCTTGGCGCCACACTCAGCCTTTCGTCTGGTTACCATCCTCAATCAAATGGTCAAACGGAACGTGTCAATCAGGACCTGGAGTCGGCCTTGCGCTGTGTCACTGCCATCAATCCCTCATCCTGGAGTTCGCAGTTTAGCTGGATTTAATATACACACAACTCTCTCTCATCCTCTGCCACTGGAATGTCTCCATTCAAGTGTTCTCTAGGCTGCCGAGAACAAATGCATTGCTGACCGTTGTCGGACCCCGGCCCCTAACTACATCCCAGGTCAGAGAGTTTGGTTATCTCAAGAGACATCCCATTAAGGACGGATTCAAGGAAGTTAGCACCCTGGTACATTGGTCCATTTGAAGTGGAGAGGATCATTGACCCCTCCACCGTTAGACTAAAATTGGCCCAGAGGAATGATCCTCGATTCCACGTTCTTTTATCATGGACCCCACTCTCATCAGGGACATCCATCGAGACCATCCTGAGAGGCCTGGCAGGTCGCCCGCTGTTCCCCATTCCTATTGTGTCCTTTCCTGTCTGTGTCTTGGTATCAGCTGTTCCCCTTCCTATTGTGTTTTTCCCTGTCGGTCTGTGTTGTCCTGGTGAGCGTGGTCGCTCATTCCAATTCGGCAGCTGGCACACCTGCTCTTCATCAACCAATCAACCCCCGCAATACATATACTTCAGCTCTCCTTCAAGACTTTGTTGGATCAACCGTCAATCAGAGTGAGCCAGTTTCCAGCCTGCCACTCTCGAATTACTTGCAACCTGCCTACCACTTCTCCACTCCCTGCTTCATCTGCTTACCTGCCCTTGGTCCATCCTCCACCTTCACCCATCCGGAATCATCCGTCAGTACTCTTCTGTTCTAATAGCATTAAATCACTACTCAGTTTGTCTGTGTTCTGCATTTGGGCCTCCCCAACCCTGAAACCCTAACAGTCGGGTCTTTATCCGCGGATGCTGCAGTAGTTATTTCGGTTTGGAGAGCAAGTCGCGTGGATCCGCGGTGAACCTCTCCTTGTTTTAGTGAAAGACTACGATTCAGCCAGGGACTTCAGCGGAGCGCGCGGGCGGGCACTAACCAAGGAAGAGTGGATTTCAGCCGTGGTCTTCAAACGTCAAGTGCATGAGAGCAACAATGCAGACCCCCTGCTTGTTTAAGGAGGTCAAGGTGTACGCATTGGATTTGCCAGATACGGTGAAATTAGGCCGTAGCTTCTTATCCCTGCTCTTCATTTCGGGGAGATTGCGACGCATTGTACTCCCTAGGTTCTCTATCTCAGCGAGTCATCGACACATCAGTGACTCTGATTGCACAGTCAATTACAATCTACCTTTCATGTGCTAGGAATAGAAGAGAGGGGATGCGGTGGTGGTGGGTGGTGGGTGGGTGGTGGGGGTATGAGTTCATCCATGCATTCAAAAGTTGTGCCAGCCGAGCCCCAACCAGAGGTGAGACCCCTGCTAGACAAGAGACATGGGGAATATGTTTTTTTTTATATCGTTTTTTTTTTACTGTGGATAATAAAGGTTAATAACAGTTCTTTCCTATGTCATATTTGACATGACCAGTCATCGCAGTAATTACAATCATTACACTCCAAAGGATGTCTAGTTATCCCTCTTAAACACGGCCCGCACAAAGGAAATCAATTATTCAATCAGAGTTCCACCATTCATCCCTGCCTGAGTTCACTTAATTTTGGGCCTGGGTGAATCTGCTGCAAATAAGCCCCGCGACCGGCGGAGAAAAGATGGAACAGGCCCCCTAATTTGTAGCCTTTCAGGCGGTCAATCACTTTTCAAAGGAATGCAAGCTTATTCTGACAATCAGGAGGACGTGAATGGGAGCGGGTTTCATCTGCTACTTTACATAAGTTATCTGGCGATAAGGAGGGGGTGAAGTATCTGACGGTAAAGGGAGAGAGAGAGAGAGAGAGAGAGAGAGAGAGAGAGAGAGAGAGAGAGGGGCGACCATGCACCCCCTTCATCCACCCCCATCCCTCTTAACACCCCACCCTATCACCCCTCTCTCTGTTTCCTGCCTTTCTGAGCCCTCTGTCTCCTCTCTCTCTCTCTCTCTCTCTCTCTCTCTCCCTCCACCACTCCCCCCCTCCCTTCACCTCATCTCTCTCAGCCCTTCTCAGCTTCTCGTGTGGCTTGTGCCCACTAGGATTGGCAGCATGTAATTTAAGAGCATGGGCACAAAGACCAAATGCCAAGCCTATAATGGAAGCGGGATGTGTTCTGATTTAAATGGGCCGCTGTGCGCAGGGCCCACGGCCCTGTAATTAAGATCAGTGGGACAAAAGGAGGAGAGACAGTCTCACAATGCATTCAGGACCTGGCTGAAGATGTGGGTGAGGGAATATCAGCTCCACGCACCCAAAAAAAAAAAAGTGCGAAGGTTTTTTTTTTTCTCGTCTTTTTTTAATGGTCACTTACGCTGTTCATATAGCAACGAGAAAAGTTTGATGGCGGGTTACTAAATAGAGGTTGTGCATGTGTTGCTATTATTGTTATATATATATATACACCCCGGTGTTCTGTTGACTATCATTTGGAGTTGCTGATGGTTTTCATTGGCCTTCTTAGTTAGGATACAACCTGAAGGTGTGGGACCTTCATGGTCATGGGAGTCATGGGAAACTTAGCAGTCATCTGTAAGAGAACATGTATCCCATGTATCACATGTATCACATGTATCCAAGGGCTGCTGCTGAGAGAGAGAGAGGCAGAGCGAGAGAGAGAGAGAGGCAGAGCGAGAGAGAGAGAGAGAGAGAGAGAGAGAGAGAGAGAGAGAGAGAGAGAGAGAGAGAGAGAGAGAGAGAGAGAGAGAGAGAGAGAGAGAGAGAGGAGAGAGAGAGAGAGAGAGAGAGAGAGAGAGAGAGAGAGAGAGAGAGAGAGAGAGAGAGAGAGAGGCAGAGCGAGAGAGAGAGAGAGAGAGAGAGCGAGAGCGAGGGAGAGAGAGAGACAGAGAGAGATAATAGGATGAACGCCTCCCGCCATCGACCCCATCAGCATTCCGTCGATGGCAATCGGATCAATCCGAGCGACGAAAAGACGAGAAGGGTCCTCCGTGCTACGGGGAGGCAGGGGGCCTGCGTGTCTGGTCCTCCACTGCGTGCTGCGCTACCTCCGTCACCCCCCCCCCCCGAGCATCCACCCTTTCTTTTAGGTTCCGGAGGACATGCTCTAGGTCCTTGTGCTCTGGGTGGCTGTGTGTTCAGACCTTTTTCCGTTTAATTAGATTTGTTAAAACAATTTTTGGAGTGCTTTATTCGGTAAAAGCTCTCAGGGGTTAATATCCGTCGAACACTTCGCTTCAGCTTCTGTTCACCAATGGAGCATAAATTATTTAAATTATTCAGAATTGTGCGACCTTTTATCTCACCCCCTTTGAAGGCAGCAAATTAAAAATGCAAATGGACTGACTAATTAATATGCAAATGTATTCATTCCCAGTTAACAATTAGCAATTAAACCTGCAGTGTCTAGAAAGAGCACTGACAAAATTAGCAACTTATTATTTTATTTTTTTCTGCCATTGGAAAAAAAATAGACGGTCCAGAAAAAAATTGATTGACAAAATGACTTTTACTGACAACCACCTGCCTTGATATAAACAGAATTAATGGGAAATCGTGTACGAGACGTGGAAATCTAAGGAGAGTCAAAAACAAGGGAAATGTATGTAATTTTTTCATGGTTTGGTTCCAAGACTTGTATATTTCATGACTCAATCAAACCTTAATTGAAATACTAATCTTCAAGGAATTACAGAGATGTGTGTGTGTGTGTGTGTGTGTGTGTGTGTGTGTGTGTGTGTGTGTGTGTGTGTGTGTGTGTGTGTGTGTGTGGATGGATGGGGTGGGGGGGTTGTGTGTATGAATGTGTGTGCAGATGGGGAGGGGTGGGTGTGTGTGTGTGAAACGGATATTTTTAGATACCAATAAAGGCACAAAGACAATGAAACAGATGCAAATTTAGGCAGACGGATAAGCAGAGACAGTCAGAGATTTAAACCGATGACAGTCTCAGATACCAACAGAATCACATTGCTCGCTAGTGTTTCTATTACAAGACATTACGTCAAATTGCCGTGTGTATGTAAGTGCGCGCGTGTGTGTGTGTGTGTGTGAGAGTTTTGTTTGTAATTACGAATTTTTTTTTTGGTATACCTTACCAACTGTCATCAGATCACCGCATGGCAACAACCTTAGCGCGGAGCTAACAGCTTTTGTCGGGGCGGCATCTCGCAGGGCGCAGGCGGCACCGGTCGGGTTAAATGGCGGCGCGGTGTGGCGGCGGTGGCGGCGTCTCCGTCTACGGCGTCTCGGCGAAGCGCGATGGTGAAGCCCGACATCAATCATGCATGCCGAGCTCTGCCTTGTCTGCCTGAATTTAACCACATCCAGATCCTTCCGTGTGATAACGGGAGGAGGTGGGGAGCGTGGGGCGGGGGGAGAGGCGTGAACCGCGGCGCCGCCTTGTAAAGGTTATCTGCGATACACAGACCCGGGGGCCACGGCACGGCACCTGGCTCGTCCTCATCATCATCATCATCATCATCATCTTCGTCTTCGTGGTCGCCGCGGTCGTCATCATCGTCGCACTGCGTGCAAAGTCAGCCGCGCGGACGCACACACCGGGACGTACAACGTCACGCCGAACGAGAGATCGCTGTCAACTCCCGCGCGAAGACAATAGAGGTCGGTCGGCCAGTCAGCCACTCAGTCAGTCACTCACTCACTCACTTCCAGAAAACAGAGGGAGAAATACGTTCTCATCTCCTCGGTTTTATTAACCTTCCCAGCCCCGGATCGGGCTAATCAGTGTCAGTGTTCAGCTTGATCCCTTGTCAGCGGGGCCGGGTCCTCTGCCAGAGGGCTCGGCGCCACAGTCATCATCACCCCCCCGCCCCCGCCGACAAACGCTTGATGGTTCCTATGCCTTTAAACATGATTCTCCTGTTTCATTAACTCGCATTTAAAGTGGCCGGGTCCCTTGATGCCCAATGTTATATTGCCACGGAGGGTTCATATTTTATTTATCGCAGTTTAATATTGTTTTTTTTTTATATTTGTGGGGCCCTTTAAGGCTAGCTCGCAGCCTCGTTGTACCCTTTAATTTCTCTTTGGAATTGAAATTCCACTGCCAGAAGTGGGAGTTTTATTAATAATATTTCTTGTAGAAAATGTAAATGAACATACTATTATTCTTTAATACCACAAGCTGTTGGGTGTAATGGCCTACATCGAGATTCCATTCACAATGTTACTTAATGCGTGGGCTGACGTAATTGTGTTTGCAATGTAAGTGGTGTAATTCCAGCCAATTTGAAGGCATTTTACCGTGATCTCACCTCGGTGACCTTTCCCACAAGACGTAACCCCCCGTCAGTCGCAATTACCTCGCCGCCTTCGCCGCCGCGCGCGTTTAACTAGTTACATATACTAGTCGCGGCGTAATTAGCGCCCTCCACGCTGGGAAGACTCCTTATGCATCCTTATCCTTTTCCGCTCAGTCGTGGAATAAATAGAACTAAACAGTGGAAGACGTGGAAAAAAAGCCTCTTTCAAGCAAATAGGCTGGGGGTTGGGAAAGATAATTAATTCTGAGATTAATGTACTGTAGCAGTGGTGTGTTATTAAAACGCTATTTTTAAATTACAGCTCAGAAAGCACCCCCTTGGGATTAAGAGTGTTAGCCACTGATCTCTGCTTAAGTTATGGGGGGGTGGGCGGTGTTTTTTATTTTTTTTTTCCCCCACCCACCCCAGAGTTTTGGTGCACTGTGGGCAGAGCGAGGGCATCTTCATGGCGTTTTGCTGCACCTCCAGACCTCTGTCTGGATCATATATTAACATGTCTATCCCCAACGCGCGTCAATGAAGGGGAGAAATAAAGAGTTAGCGTTAGCCGCGGCGGCGAGGCGAGGGCCGCGGTGGCTAGCTTCTAAGTGGCGTTTGATTAATGCATCTCGCCGTGCCCATTGTAAAAGCACTTGTTTGCGCAGCGCGGGGACATTAGCGAGTTGCTTGTTTAAACGGTTGACATGACGAGCAGTAATTGGTCGGGTTCGGAAAGGTGGAAAGAGATTGTTGAGCTTCGTTTAGAAAAGAGAAAAGAAAAAACAGTGCAGTGAATCGTTTCAGGCCACGGGCAAACAGAAACACGAGCTAGCGGAAGAACTGTAGCTGCTAATACTGACTTGTGTCCAACCACTGGAAATGTGTCTAGGAGATTAAAAATAAAAACGGTTAACATATTGAGATGGCCATAGTGTGTGTGTGTGTGTGCGCTGTATGTGTGCTAATTGAGTTTAGTTTTTCTGTGCTTTGTAATCTTGTTTTTTTTGTGTTTTATGCGGGGGGGCGGTGTGTGAGTGTGTGTATCTTTACATGTGTGTGTGTCCATCGATCAATCTGTGTGTGTGTGTGTGTGTGTGTGTGTGTGTGTGTGCGCGCTGTAATGTGTGCTAATTGAGTTTTGCTTTTCTGTGTGTGTGCGTCTGTGTGCTTTGTAATCTTGTTTTTTTGTGTTTTTTGGGGTGGGGGCGGCGAGTGAGTGTGTGTGTGTGTCTTTACATGTGTGTGTGTGTGTGTGTGTCCATCGGTCAATCTGTGTGTGTGTGTGTGTTGCGTTCTGTTTTTTCCCTGTGTGTGTTTTTTTTTTTTTTACATTGGCAATGAAAGCGTCGCACCTGTGGCTCCTGGCAGACCATCCGACGCGAGCGGCTTCCACTGGGGGACCCCGGTGCCCGGGCACAGTGGGAGAGAGGAGTGTGTCCTGCTAACCATAATTAGCACGGGCCTGTTGATTCACTGATAATGAGAGGGAGTTCATTAGCACAGCGCTAATTGCTGCCTACCCCGTCACCACCAACCACTAGTGCACCAACACACACACACGTGCAGACATGCACACGCACACACACACACACGCACACACACACACACATGCACACACACACACACACGCACACACACCACTCCACAAAAGTTTTTCCTGTCTGTCAAATTGGAGAGATGGGGTGGGGGGGGGGGGAAATAAAAAAAAAAAAGAACTTTGAAGGAGATCAAGAGTGGAAGCAGATGGGCGGATCACGTTTTTGTGGAGGTCTTATTTCTTATATGTATAATTATTTATCATACACCCAAAGGAGGTGCTGGGAACACAGG
>OMKI01037895.1:0-26916 GCA_900302315.1 Phycis blennoides
TGATTGACCCACCTGAATGACCCCACCATGCACAGCCTCTTGCATCCTGTGTGGATTTTAAAGTGAGGTAGTCACTAAAGTAAAGTGAGACTGTTCTTTCAAGTCAATGGCTGAGATGTATATGCCATTTTGTTTACTTTATACAATATACACAATGTGGAAAGGCTAAGATATTACCTTGAAAATGAAGTGATGAAAGGGCCATGATGTTTGTCCATGTATCTACATGGTAAATGTGGACATTTGCATTAAAAGACTGGAAAGTAAAGTGACTAGTACTGAAGTTACTTTTCAAATGCAGTAACTAGTATAGTAATCCCATTACAATTTTCAGAAGTAACTAGTAACCAATTACTTTTTTCGAGTAACTACGAGTAACTACCAACACTGAAGTTACTTTTCAAATGCAGTAACTAGTATAGTAATCCCATTACAATTTTCAGAAGTAACTAGTAACCAATTACTTTTTTCGAGTAACTACCAACACTGGCAACAAGGCTTAACTGGTCCTACTCAAGGAGAAGAGGTGTTGAAGGCGTCCTAAAGTTAGCTTTGGCAGTATCAAAAACTGTACATTCCACAGCTTTTAGAGATATGAAGAGTGCATTCACTTCATTCAATAGCAAGGAATCCATTTATAAAATATAGCTGCAAGCAGCAATTAGCGGGGCCCATGCAAATCAGGCGATGCACACGAAACAAGCACATAAGAGTACTTATTCACGATATCTGCAACAATCACACATCAGTCCTGAATTCTCACACCGCCAACCCTGCACACACACCGTTTGTCCCTATGCTGTCAGATGTAAATGACAACAATCAAAAATCTTTTAAATCCTTGACGTCCTGTTCTGTATGACATGTGATAAGTACTATTGTTTAATGCCACAATGATTCATTATAACAGTTATTGCATTGGATAACTAAGCACTGGTATTTCACTCAAGTACACTAGTAGACATCTGTCCCACACAAACACTGTGGAATTCATATGCCAATAACACAATTTACAGAGCTATTTGTAACAATAGAGTGTCTTATTTCTACTGTTGCAATCAAGTCTGTTCAGAGTTCATCTGAACCCTGCATAACCATCCCCTCATGCACTTGTTTGTTGTACGTCTTGGCACTTTAACTGCGCTTTGTAAATTAGCACTTTGATCGCACTTGGTAACTTGGCACTTAGTCAGAGATGTTGTATACTGGCAATGGTTAATCTAGCAATTGAAATGCTTGAAACTTGTTCTGGTGACTTTCTTACTGTATTAGCTGCAATGAAATGTTGTACCCTCTTATGACAAATGTACTCTTTGTAAGTCGCTTTGGATAAAAGCGTCTGCCAAATGCCCTAAATGTAAATGTAAGTCTTTACAATAGTCTGTATAGTCTGCATAAGTATAAGTAATAAGTTAACAAACAAACAGTTAAATATGTTCTGATGTATAAATAAGGACTGTAATACAGAATGAATAGGTGTTTACGGCTGATTAACATTATCTTTAGCATACTGCCCCTGTGAGGCGATAAAGAGGCGATAAAAATATCTGACAAATACTATTACTATGAAAACACAATAGCAAATGCCATTTTGTAATTGATTAACATTATGCTCACGTTTTGTCATTTACAAAATGATAGGAAAAAAGTGTGAGGAAACGGGAGAAATGATAACTGTTTGTGAACGTTTACATATGAACGGCTGTAGAATTAGATCAACTGCTCGTGTCAGCAGCTCCCATGAAGTCATCAAAACGAAAACTTATCAGCGCACTGTAAACAATGACGCTCTGAATAGGAAGACTAATGACTCCTACTGTGGACTTTCTAACACTGGCAATTCCGTTGTCTGGGTTTGTTGCTGTTCTTTTACTGTTTGTCAGCTAATTGTACAATGTACAATAAAGGCTTTGTGTGAACTGTAATTTCTTTGTCATTGTTTTTCTTTAAATACATGTAGTCTAACATGGCTTGTTTATTGTAGTCTATTTGTATGAACATGTGATGTAGTGTAACGTCATATGTGGTATAGTAACATTGATAGTCCATTGTTATCAGAATGATCACAATATGGTCTTGGAGAGCAGGGGAAATGGGAAAATTGTCAATTTGCACAGGGAAAATGGAATTATCAACTTAAAACAGTAGAGCTTTTGTGGTGTTAATGGAAAGCAAGACTGCTAAATCAATTTTCATTTGTTTAAGCTACTCATTTAAGCATTGCGTAGACGTACTAAATTCCTGTTTTATTTGGCTGTTTTTGAATGGTGGATCTTTATCTATCATGTGTTTATGGTGTGTTTCATTTTAAAGTTAAAGCATTTGGGGGACATTGCGTGCCACTGTATTGTTTACTTTTTAAGCCAGTTTGGCTGTGTTGAATGAACTGAACTGGGCGTGGCTTAGCGAAGGGTGAATTCCTGTTTTACTGTGTCTTTTTGAATGATGCATCTTTATTTATTAGGTGTTGACGGTGTTTTTATTTAAAACTTAAAGCATTCGGAGAACATTGCGTGCCACTGTATTTTTTACTTTTTAAGCCAGTTTGGCTGTGTTGAATGAACTGAACTCCAGTTTGCCAGAAGACATGCGTTAAAAAAAAAATCTTTAGAGGTGTCATCTTAGTGGTGTAATGAAGGCTAAAATGGCGAAGTTACACAAAGCTATCCTTAAAAGGTCATAGCGCACCGTGCGCGGTGTTGTGAAGTATGAGGCGTACATGAAAATGTAGTTGTATATGCAAACACATTAAGGGACAGGAACGGTAACGCAGGGCAAAAATCTATGGAATCTGAAAACAGAACATAGCTGTTTATCGATTTGATTTGAATATTAAGCGAATTGGTAACAATGCAAGCATATAATAAATGTAATAGTAAATGTAGACGGACAAAATGACCGACATCCACAGGTGGTTCCCGAAGCCGTAGCTACAGTTGACATTGTCAGACGTCAGCGTAACACACACAGCTAATTGAACGCTGTGGTCTCTGTCACAGAAACTTATTTTAGTGCAGTGGTGAAACGTTATTGGATGGACGTAAGACAAATGTGTCAAACTCAAGGCCTGTGGGCCACAACCGGTTGACGTACAGTTATGTCCGGTACGCAAGATAATTTTACGTGTCTTCTCTTTTTTATGGCTTGGCCATATGAAGCGCCGATAGCAGACAGCCTACAAATCCCATAATGCAGCGTAACAGCCGTCTGAGTGAACGATAGGCTACCTGTGATCATTACTGTCATATTCCTTTCGGAAACGATGTCTGATTGCCCAATCAGACATCCTAGCAACCGTTACTATGTAAACACTGTCAGATCTGTCGTCTGACAGACGTCATGGTCAGATTAATCAAGCGTCTGCTGATGCATGGTAGTCAAAACTATTCGTATTCGTGTCCTGTTTTGTATGGATATTTCTATCAACATATATCGACGAAGCAATATGAGCGTACAGTAAAATGGTAACCATCGCGCAGCGTGCGCGCTGTTGTGAAGTATGAGGGTAGGCATGTGTCAAACTCAAGGGCTTGTTTTACAATTATGATTGGTACGCAACATCATTTTATGTGTTTGTATTATTTGATGGCCCGGTAATATGAAGCGCTGATAGCACACAGTCAATAAAATGTATAACGCCGCGTAACAGCCAGTTGGCACAACGAGATGCTACCTGTGATCATTTGTGTCAGTCCTGTTGGAAAAGCCCGCCCTTAAACGGTCATTGTCCAATCAGACATTCTAGCAACCGTTACTATGTAAACACGGTGCGATAAGATCTGGCCTCTGAGAGGTGTCATGGTCAGATTGATCAAGCGTCTGCTGATGCATGAAAGTCAAAACTACCCGCCCACAATGAATACGAGAAATCATGATTGTAAAAACAGTGCTTTTTAAATGCGATCAAAGGATGGGGATGTTTTTGTCGACATTACCGACAAAGTGATGTGTCTTATGTATGGAGCTAATGTGGGTTTGCAACAGTAGTATATCCGAGACCTTTCGTTCAATATAAGGAAGATCTATATACATTTAGCGTTCATAGTTATTTTCCTATCATGTACTTTACGTAAAAAAAAAATCACGTAAGACAATTATGGAGGGGTTAATTTGGCTATTGATTTGACGGTATAAAGACGTAGTGTCGTGGGTGTCTGTGTTTCTGTTTATGTACGCATCACTACTTCACGCCATAATAATGTTACAGGTGGGGTTGTTTGTGCCATCGAGTTGTGTTTGTTGACTGTCGGAGGTCTGATTGGAGATGGTTTTCAAGGCTTTTACAAAAGAAGGTTGCTAATTGTGTTGAATCAGATTGTTTAAACATTTGATTGCCATTAGATTGCAGTAACCATGAATATCAATGCAGTGATTTTGGAAGCTTATATGTTAACAGCGTGCACGTCGTGGTAAGCGCTCATTTTGTGAGCAGTTAACGAGCAGTTAACTCCCCATTCCAACCTGGGATGTGGCAGAAAAGTGATTGTTTTCTTAGTTTTTTTGCTCATATGCAACTCATAACATTCCAGCATAACTCATAAATCAACATATACCTGTTGGTGTTTCTTCCACATAAACATGTGGATGTAATTGACACTGAGGTGCACTTTGTTTTATGTAAAGAAATTCAGCTACACTAGTAGACATCCTGTGGCGCCTTTGATTTGTCCACATTAACATGTCAATGTAACGGACACTCAGGTGCGATTTGTTGCATCTATAGAAATCCCCCACCCATTTGTTTACATAAGCCTGTCCAAGGGTGCAAATCCGATGTAAAGATTGAGGGGGGGGGCACAAAAGTGATTTTTTTTCATGTCGGCATAACTCACAACTTCGTAGTGGCTCACCATGTCATTCCAAAAGTAGTGCACAGGGAATAATGTATTGTGCTTAGCTTTGTTTATTTGTCCTAAACAGTCAACAGCGCGTATCACTGCTTACTACCATTTTCCTTTTCTCGCAGTGGATGGGACTACTTTATGCATGATTAATTGATATGGATGAAAATCTAAATATGAAGCCCTAACCAAGTTGTGTCAACGAACTGTTCGTGTTTTTACAATGTTATGCTGGTAAACAGTTAAACACAGTTATAAGAGCATAATAAACAACACAAGGACTGAGGGTTTTTTTTGTTAAAGCCTGTGGATGCCATCAGCGTGTGTGTAAGAAACGACCCATTCATTTGCATTGTAGCGGAGGAGGCCAGAGGTGGAATGGAGTCAGAAATATATTTGTCAAACATTTGTTTCACCGTTTCAATCATTTATATTTAGACGTGAATCTAAAATGTGAAGTATGAAAAGACATTTGTTCAATTTTGAATAATTTGGGGTATTTTTTTGGGGGGGGGGGACAATTCATGTTTTTCGGAAATCCCCACACACACCCCGGGATCTGCACCTATGGTCCTGTCCCGTGTGTAGAGGCCACTCTTTCAATTTGAAGTTTACAGTAGCCAATATAAGATTGACTAGCACTTTGTGCTGGTCAGAGGTTCTGACGTCGGCGAAGTACTGCATCTGCTGCGCACCGAAGAAGGCTTAAAGCCAACTTTATTGAAAGGATCACTTTCTGCAGGAGTTTAGTATGTAGCATTTATGTTGCTAATTTTATTTTGTTCCGTAAAACCTGAAGTATGTGATGTCAAGTAAATTATAATCTTTTAAGAGTTACAAATGTTTGACTAAAGCTTCTGTGTTTGTGTGCTTGACACGTAAGAAAATGCAAGCACGGCTTTGGTGACTTATACCTGTACTTTTTTTTCGTACCTGCAAGTCAAACATAAGAAGAAAAGAATGGCAAGCCCTGCGAAGAGGAGTAGGACTGCGGAGGAAGACGTCGTTGTTGGATATGTTCACAGCCCGTCTCCAATGAAGACATCCAAAAAAAACACACGCTACTTTGATGCGACTCTCCAGACCGGCTGGGAGGAGTACCATCGGGTGGTGGTGTTTTCTCCTCAAGCGCCAGGCATATGAACAAGCTGCCATCGCAAAAACGCCTGTGAAGCTGACACGCGTCAGGAAAACCCTCAGTAAGTAGACCATACAAGATATTTCCGTGCAGTAGATACATTTATGTGGTGATCGATGTAAGATAATAAACTCATGTGTTTGTTTTTATGAAGGTCTCACCGATCCTGACGGTTTCGACGTGTTGTGTGGGGCCAACAGTGACGTGCAAGTGGTGGAGAACTTGCCGTTTTTTCATAGAGGACCTCCGACCACTGGGCCTTTGAGAATAGCGGATGTTTTGGTCTTAGGCTCCCAACAATACGTAAGTTAAGCGCACGTGACAATAAGCCTGATAGTAGGTTGTGGCAAACATGGCATAGCTCAAATTAGTCAGAAGATCCAGCACTTTTGTGATGCTCTGATTTTGAATATATATATAATATATATATATATATATATATTCCTCTTGTGTGTTTTGTAACAGGTGACAGCGGTGCGAGTGAAAGTGTTGCCTGGTGGGGTGGTGAGCAGGTTTGTGACGGTGGGTGGAGTGTCACGGGAGCTTCGGGAATTCCGTATCTGTGACCGCACTGGACAGACGATAGTAACGTTGTGGGAGGAGAAGATTGCAATGGTCAACATGTCGAAGTGCTATGAGAGGACGAGACTCAGCATGAGACGATTCAAGGAGCACACCACTCTGACCAGCACTCCTTCCACGTTGATCACGGAGATTACAGACATCGGGCAGCCGGACTCTTTGGAGCCGCACGAGGACTCTAGAGAGTTGGTGAAGATTTCTGGCTGTGTCACTGCTGTGAGAGTGTCCGCAAGACGTCATTGCCTCAGATGCCATTCAGTACAGAAAGAGTACAAGGAGCGGTGCTTCACACACTGCTGTCAGGGGTGTGAAATGTTGCAAAGGGCCTCCGCATACGCCGTTATGTACAGTGGGACTTTGGTTGTACTGTCCAACGACGAAGAGCATACGTTGATGCTCACCAACTCTGATATCCACATTTTTGGGTAAGCACCTGGGCGGTGCTGCCAGTAAGCATGCCGAAATGCAGGAGAGATTGCTGCGTGCCGATCATGTGGAGGTAGAAGTGGACTACGAGCACATTGTTATGTTGCTAACAGTGGGTGAAGAGGAGACACATGGGTCATCGTGTGCGAGCGATGCATGATAGTGCATGACAGTGAACCTTTGGCGGAATTTGTGGGACTGGCAGAAATGCATCCGCAAGAGTAGAACATTTGCAACTGCTGTGAATCTTGCTGTGTAGTTTTGGTGTGTTAATTTAATATTTAAAATAAAGGATTTGTGTGCAGTAACTGTTTTGTGATTGTTTTGTGAAGTGACTTCATTCAAACATCGCTTGTGTATTGTAAGTTGTTTTTATGCACATTTGATTTACTGTAACTTCATAGGAGACTACGGTCGTGAAGAGCAGGAGAAATTAGTAAACTGCCAAGTAGCACAGGTAAAATGCAATTATCAACTTAAAACAATAGAGCGTCTTGGCGTTAATGGAAATCAAAACTTCTACATCTATTTTCATTTGTTTAAAGGCTGTGGTGCAGGTTAAACACCACTTTCGATTAATGGGTACATAAAGCACTCAAGATATGAATATAAAGTTAGAAATGTCTCAAATGGTGTTAAAGTCAAGTTTTTGGTAGCAACGGTTCTTTTTAACACAATTCGGCTTCACATGAGGGAGACGTGTGGAAGGTATCCTCAGCCTTGTACTAGAACTATGGCGTCTTTGTCAGAAAATTAAACCTATCAAAATACATACTGCTATTGAAATGATTTTAATACACTACCACAGTAGCGCTATGCTGCTATAAATGTAATTGTCAGTTTTGATGTCGGGACGTCCCTGGCGGGCGGACATTATTGTTTAACACACTGAACGTGGGGTAACTCACGTTCCCCCCCAACCCCTCGGGCCGGCTACTAAACATTGGCGAAACAAACCTATTTTAATCTCAATAACATGCAACAGCGAAGGCTTTATTTCTCTTTAATTGTGGCAAGACCCACAATGTTGGTGAAGTGTCCTGTGAGTTGCTAGCTACCATATAGAAACACAGCAACGAGCGCTGGAGCTAGTCTATGAACAGCAGTGCATAGGGTTGCCATGCCAACCGTCCCTTGAAACACGGAACCGTCCCGTATTTAAGGAACACAAGCAGCCGTCCCGTATTGAGCTGAAAAGGGACGCACTTTGTCCCGTATGACTGAGTCAAAAAATAGTCATACGGTAAAATACCAATGGAAAATGAATAACATTGCGCTTTATATGGACATGTATGGTAAAGTTGTTCCCTGGCCCTGTCCTGTGACCAATGAGCTGACGGCATATTCACACACGAGTATGACGATAAAGAATTCGCTCATCCCATTGGTCGAGGTACTGTCGCTCACGGAGAAGATAGCGGAAGACAACAAAGCAGCATGGGTGACGCTGACAGACACAGATGCCGGCACCACTTTACGGGGCGGTACACCTTTGAGCGACGAGTACATCAACTACTGCAAATACTGTTGATAGACCGATAGATAAATCCTATACCAATATATATATATATATATAACTATACTCACTTAGACGTACTAAATTCACCCTTCGCTAAGCCCCGCCCTCCTTGACTACTGTTGCTATGCCTGACAAGCTTTCGTACCCGGCACGTCAAAATCAATAGATTGCAATGATGTACGTTCCGGTATCCGACTTCCCTAGGGAGATAATTACTAGTTTCTGGGATTCTGCAAACATTTCCGACAGAACGAGGCAGAAGGGACTTCAATATGCATTTGAAGGTTACATCCACGACATCTCTGGTAGGTTAGAAAACGATGAATTACAAATAGAGGCCAAATCCTATAGGTCACAAGCAAAGACAGAGACACCTCACCTTATTAACATTAGTGCTAGCACTACCCCCGGAGGCAAAACTATCAAGGAGCAGCAATGTTCTTGCACAGCAGGGTAAGTGATTTTCTTTATAGATGCTAATAATTATAAATCAAACCGCTTATACTGTACATACGCGTTGTGAATAGCTTGCACCGAGACGTCTGACCACTCCCGCTCTTATTTTTTTGCGCGCCAGGCTACTGCTCACATGTAGTAGGTCTAGTCTATGCCTTGGACCTGTATTACAAAAGCAAGAAATGCAGAGCCGTGCACATCCTCTTGTACAAGCCTACCCCAGCAATGGCACAAGCCAAGGGGTAACAAGATCAGGGCTGTGCCCATTTTCACCGTAGTTGTGGCTAAAGCAGTAGAGAATCGTAGGCGGCGGCCAATTGACTGTCGGTATAGGTCTCGGCATTGGTCAAGTTTAGTTTTAGGTTTTGGGAAAGGAAGAAATGTCCCACAACCCTCCAAAGTCTTTGGATACCTGCTGTCCGTATTGCACAAACCATATGCGCAGTGCTTCGGCATGTTTCCTTTGTCCGAAAGCTTGTCAGGTCTTCCGCGCTTAGTTACGGTTGCTAAGCTACGATTGGCCTAGGGCAGTTTTCGGGCGTGGCCTAGCGAAGGGTGAATTCCTGTTTTACTGTGTCTTTTTGAATGATGCATCTTTATTTATTAGGTGTTGATGGTGTTTTTATTTAAAACTTAAAGCATTCGGAGGATATTGCGTGCCACTGTATTCTTTACTTTTTAAGCCAGTTTGGCTGTGTTGAATGAACTGAAGTCCAGTTTGCCAGAAGACATGCGTTAAAAAAAAATCTTTAAAAGTATCATCTTAGTTCTGTAATGAAGGCTAACTTCCTGACCGTTAACTTCTGATCTGACACACCACAACTACGGATTCTCACTCTGCGTGTGTGTCGGGCTGCGGAGGAGCAGGTACAGAGGAGAAGTTGCGAGTGAGAAGAGGATGATACCATTTGCTATGCGGGGGTGTTTTCATTTTCGTTCTTAACATACATTTTAAATTACAAAGAAGTTACAATGAAGCACCCCTACAAAGGGGCTAACCTCGCCCTTGATTTAAACATCTCAATGGTGAACGTATTTTTCATTGTGTTCATGGTAAGTATAAACATTAGGTCAAATTACAGAAGTACTAAAAGTATTTATAGTTTGAGTTTCGTATTGATTTTATAGCATTAAGATTTGTTATCGAAGGATAAATATTTTTGTATCCATCCGCACATTAATATAAAAGTGCAGTCATTTTACGTGGACCGTAATTTGCATGTTTCAGGAAAGGTAAGTGCTTCTCTCTGACTTTGAAATTATGTGTGTTGTTAAAAAGTATAGAGGATTGGCATACCCTGTAAATAGCTTTGTGTGTAAATGACGCATAACCTTTGCTTTGGCTGATGTCATTTGAGCTAAAAACATTTATGCGACCTTGGCCTATTGAGGCCGGCTCGATGTCGGTGATTAGTAGCTTAGCATGTAGCATTTGTGTTGCTAATACGGTGTCGCTCCAAACTGAAGTTATGTGTTGTCATGCATAAGCAATTGATTTTTTTACAGTTTTTTTTTTACCAGTCGGAGTGTACTTTTAATATATTTTTTAACCCGGTACCTTATTTGACATTTTGTTGGTGACACATATGCAGTGGCTTGCACTGACTTGAGCTTTGTGGCTGTAGTTACGAAGTTGTTGTTTGGCGTCGTGGTGGTTGTTTGTGTTAAAACAGATGTTAATAATGTCAAGCATAGTCTGCAATTTATATGTATGCAATCATTGTTTGTCTGTGTGTGTATGGTGTCTGTTCACAAGTGCTTATATGATTATGGGACTCAACAAAAACGTGTCGTGCCTACGTAATGTTTAATGTGGGTTAACGTGCCATGGTGGCATTTTTGTCTAGTTTTTTTTTTTTTTCTGCTCAGTGTGCGAGGTATAGTTTATTACATGAAAAGTAGGGTTTGACTATGCGTGTTGTCATCGTTTACTTCGTCGTAAAAACTGCGTTGACGTAAAGTATGCGTGCGATGCCTCGAAACCTAAACAAACATGGTAGTTTAGTGAGTAGTTGTAATGTGAGTGAGTCTGTATTTTCTTCCCTTTTACTACGCACTTTTTGTTCTCCTGGGTCAAATTGACCCGGTCTGTTTTGTCAGCTTATAAAGCATGAAACATAAAATAAGCACCATCTTTTTTCTTTTACCTTTTTATTGCACTTCTTTACAACAAACATTTTATATTTATTTTGTAATGTATGGTATTACAGACTTAATTTGCATAAAATTATACCTAATTTTTGAGGAAGAAAAAACAAATTCTGAATTATTTTCACCATTGTTATGATCAGAGGCACAAAAGTTGATGGAATATCACAGGCTGGAATATGTCAAAGATTTGTCAGAGTACTGTGTTGAAACTACTTTTTTGATGGCAACAAATAGTCATACCTGTTGTCTTCTTGGGTCAAACTGACCCGTGTAGTTTGACTGTTTATAAAGCAGTTTGTGTTTGTGTGTGTGTGTCTGCACATGTGACTGTGTGTGGGTGTGTGCGGCGTGTGTGTGTGTATGAGTTGGAACACCTTTTTTATTTTTTTTATTTTATTTAAGTGTGTGTGTGTGTGTGTGTGTGTGTCAGTGTGCGTGCATGTGTGACTATATGTGCATCTGTGAGTATGTGTTTGTGTGCAGGTGTGTCTGTGTGCAGGTGTGACTGTGTGCAGTTGTGACTGTGTGCATGTGTGTGCAGATGCGTCTGTGTGTGTCTGTGTGTGACTGTGTGTGCGCATGGGTGACTGCGTGTATGTGTGTGTGTACTCATGGGAAAGTGCAAGGTCAAATTGACCCGGGAAGACCACAAATGCAATAAATAAAATAATTTTGCAAATGCATGCTGATGTCTAATATATGCGATGATACAGTTGAATGTGTGCTAAGTAGATTGTGTTTTGCTTTGGCTTTACCTCATGACATGTCTTTTGTGTTTCCCGATTTGGAGCAGCAACTGTTAGTTGGAAAAGTAAGCTTGTTCATGATGATTATATTTGATTTGATGTATTGTTGAATATGAAAATAAAGGAGGAAGATTGAGAGTTGTGACTGCAAGTATTATTAGTGTAAATATAAAGGATTACTATTAAATAGCATAATGACCTGACAGAAAAACATGTTTAGTAACAGAGACCTGTTATCACTATTCTGTGTGTATATTGTTATATAGTCAAGTATTGGGGAAATAATTGATCATAGCATTGAATAGCATTTGAACAGACGTGAACAACTCATTGTTAGATTAAAGGATGTAGTGGAAAAATAATTTGTAGATTCATTCTTGAAAAAGTCAGTTGTGCACAGTTGCAATGAGAATTGCTATCAGCGTGTCATTTCAGTCAGATATAGTATTTTAATGGGGAAGTGGTGGTTAAGTGGATAGAGGGGCAAGCCTACAAGCACACATGACCAGAATGCTGGTTCAAGGTTGGTTCAAAACCAGTCTACAGATGACGCAAGAGGCAGAAGAGCCCAAGACTGACTTGACTAGGACTGTCACTCAGAGCGTTGCAGATCAAGGAGGGCAGCGCCACAATTTTAACATCAATCCCTCCCAATCCCATCCCTGTTGCTATTAATCATTACTGTGGGCCCTTGAGCAAGGCCCTTGACCATTGTAGTTGCTCCTCAGGCACCTTACACAAGCAGCCCTCTGCTAAGCATGTTTGTGTATTTATGTGGTGTTGTGTTTACATGCATGTAATAAGGTAATTAGATGTTAATTTTTCTCATCAGGGATTAATAAAAGATTGTTCTTCTCTTCCTTTAATTTGGTGTTGCATATGTGTTGAGTACATGTGACTACATCTGCATGTTGCATGAATGTACAAGCTGTAATGTTAGATATTTGCAGGTGAGCATTACAAACAGGTTGTATATTTATGTGTAAGCTTCTTTTCTGTCTTTATTTCTTAAGGATGCAGCTTTTTCTAAACTGTTCTTGCAGTTTCAATATTAAAACATAGTAAATCTGAACGATAACTTAAGATGAAGCAACATAGTATTTGATTTAACATTAGTATAGCAAGAGTGAAAGATGAAATGGGGACATGAATGTCATAGGATTTGAAGCTATGAAGTGGCTTGTAGTCAGTTCTAATAAAATAGAAGTTGACATTTTCCAAAACATGTGCATCATGTTAAATAATGTAAGATGGGCTGGTGTGGTTACAATGAGGTGCATGCAGTTGGTTGTCGTATAAATGTGATACAACAGTTGAATGTGTGGGTTGCGGATGTCTACCTTTTGATTTTGTACCATGACATTTCTTTGTTTTCCGGATTTAAAATAGCAAGTGATTGTTGGGATAGTAAGCATGTTAATAATGATTTGACTTGTTTGTACAAGGTTCCTACACACTGACATGTAATGTGTTTTTACCACATTTATCAGATGTAAATATTATAAAGGACCTTTATGTAAATAAACATGTCTGTACTATTAACAATTACACTGCAATCAATCACAATATGAAAGTGTGATAGTCAACTCTTAGTCACCAACAGGCTTTAATTTGAATATTGTATGATTATTTATGTTTGATAACATAGTACTGAGGTCATTGTTTGACATGTATCCTAATTATACAACGTTATGACCTAATAATGCTTTTTTTGTTAAATTTTATAGAAACTTACTGACTTGTGGCAGTTGGGTTTTTAGGGTCCTTCTGTTTGATATTACAACCTGTCACATGATCGCTTGCATCAAAATAGTAAAAATAGCTTTGAAAGAGGGTATTACGTTTGTACACATACCAGAAGTTTGATTTGGCAGACATGGTTCCCCATGTTAATGGAAATGTACAGAACTGCTGTGTATTTGTTACTCTATGACAAAATGCTTGTTTGATATTATACCAATGTATTTCAGAGGTTTTTGAGAGCATCATTACACATTTTCTCCACAACTTACATTCTTGGTACTGTATTTTTCTGGTTACACCATTTAGACAATTTAGCTTTTATTTGATCAATATGATCCCAACCTAAGTAAAATCAGGTATCACGATATACATATAACTATATGACATTTTCACATCTGTGTTTTGAACAACAGGGACAGAAAGAAATGAGCAACACATCTTTTACCTTAGACTTGTGTATTTCTGATAAGTTTTAACTTTGTGTTACAGATGCCATGTCCCACCAAGCGGTCATTGGCAGGCAGAAAAAACATTAGTGCAGCCCAGGAGTCTTCTGCGGGGGTAAGAAACATCACTAGTGTGTGTGTGTGTGTGTGAGAGAGTGTCTGGCTTGGGAAACGTGCTGCTGTAAAATGCTAATGATCTAAATGTCATACCTGCCACCATCTTACTTTTGTAGGAGTCTTGTACTTTTAGTCTTAACTTTTCTCCCTTCAGTGATTACAATTAATGATTTGTTTTGTTATGTTGTAGATATAGTAATTTTATATTCAAAGAGCATTATGATGTTTTTCTTGGGTTGGTATTACGTTTAATGTTTTCTGTCATGGTGCCAAAGAAGAATAAAAACGTTGACTTGGTCAGAGACATTCCTTATATTAACAGGAAGGTGTCACTAATACATATGTGTTTTGCAAAGTTTGTCAGACAGTCTTCAGGGCAGGGCGTAGTAGGACATGTAATGTTAGCAAAAGTTAAATTCAAATGAGCTGTTGGGCAGTCTTATTTTCTATGAAACTATTGTATTTTCACAACATAATGTTGGCAGTTATAAAACATATCAAAATCATATGTCAATGTTACAACTGATAAAATGATTGCAGTGGCTGTATATGATGATGAAGACAATATGTGATGTTACACTTTGTTGTGTCTGTGTTTTTTGTGTTGCAGATGCCGTGTCCCAAGAAGAGCTCCCCAGAGGGTGTCTGTAACGAGGTTGGGCGTCCTCGTATAAAAAAAGCCCAACCAAACTATACTGCAAATGTCTCAAAAAGTGCAACAAATGTCTCAAAGTGTCCAAATGTGTCAAACCCGTGTGCAAACCCATGTGCAAAGCCCTTTTGTTCAAAGCTGTGTGAAAACGTGTGTGAACATTTGCATAACAAACATCAGGAAAACCAAAAGCCAAACTGTGATCTTTCTTCTGAGAACCCAGTTTTGTCCTGTGTCAGTGACCAAACCAATTCTGATTGTTCTTCTGTGAGTGACTTTCCAGAGAGATCTGTGCTGATGGGGTCGTTTCATCAAGGTCATTCACAATTCGGAACTGTGCGCAACAAGCAGTGTGGTGCCATCAGTCTGACAGCAGTTCTGAAGAGCAAGACAAAGAGTGTGTGGACCTGGGACACTGGAGATTTGGATGATGTGTTGATTAAGGGAACTGGTCTTTACAGGTCACTGAGTGCACAAGGAAGAATAAAAGACAGTGTGGCAAATAGGGGTTACATTGCTGTGTGTGAACTGCCTAAACAACAGAGAATGTGGAATTGTAATTTTGCAATACACTTTGCTGAATCTTACACTGGATTTGTCAATGTTGATGATTATGACCATGCTCTGCATGATGTGGCCATGCCTTTCGATGAAGCACTACAGCGAGCACTGTTTGGTAATGATGCATGTTTGACAGTTTGTGCCAGTACATGTGCCATAGTTAATGAAGGTGGAATATTTGCCTTCGTCGATTCGCATGCAAGCAGAAGGGTTAACCAGCAAGGTGAGAGCAAGTTGTGTTGCATACGTCAGCTCTGTACAGTATCTAGTCAGCTTTGTGTATGACTATGCACGATCGTTTCACGTGAGGACACCGAAATTTGAAGTGACGGGAGTGAAAGTGGTAAGCGACGGCAGCACTGATACGCGAGCACAAATGATCGAGCCATCGTCCAGTCATGTGACAACAAACAGTCGTCCGCTGTACAGCAAAGTGGTGACAGGTGAGCAGAAAGTCTGCTAGCGGCAATCTGCTGTTGGTGAAATGACTAACGTACCTACGGCTGCACATGTTTGTAAGACAACAGCATCCGCTATCGAGACACGATCACAGATGACCGCGCCATTGTCCAGTCACGTGACCATAACAAATACCACGCACAGATGCCCGCTGTACAGTAGGGGTGTGGGAAAAAAAAGATTCGAATTCAAATCGCGACTCTCACGTTATGATTCAGAATCGATTCTCATTTTTCAAAAATCGATTTTCTTCCCCCGCTCCCGGCAATGTGTATGTGCCTTCTGGGTTACCGTAGGTATTGCGCAATAAGCAGCGTGGCTACTAAGGGGAGTGTAGTGTTGTCGCTAAAATGCAGGTAGAAGAAAAAAACTGAGCAGCCTAAAGAAGCCTCCGCGGACTTTGAAAGCAAACGTTTGGGGACACTTTGGATTTTACCGTCAACCCGGCCAAGAAAGGGCTTGACATGACTCATGCAATTTAGTAGTTAATTATGAAGTTACAGTATTTTTGTATAATGTATGGTAATGTTTGGGCAAGTTCTGGCACAGACTGGCAGCTAGCCTAGCCTACCAATTGTATTCTATTGATGTTACAGTCACATAAGTTGTATTACTGTATTTTATTGTTCTGGTAACTGAGTCAAATTCAGTCAGATGTTAAAACGTTTTGTTCTAGTTAAAATTTGTGCAAGCATGAATAAATCAGACAACATATTGTTGTCTTGGATTTACATTTGTGTGTTTACATCATTGCAATCAGTTGATAAAACTTTGTCCTTTACAATTATAAAAGCTTTTTACAAAAATCTACAACTCTGCTTTCATGTCAGCAGACTGGGGTAGATCCTGCTGAAATCCTACGTATTGAATGAATAGAGAATCGTTTTGAATCGGAAAAAAATCGTTTTTGAATTGAGAATCGAGTTGAATCGAAAAAAAAATTGATTTATAATCAAATCGTGACCCCAAGAATCGATATTGAATCGAATCGTGGGACACCCAAAGATTCACAGCCCTACTGTACAGCCAAGTGGTGAAAGGTGAGCAAAAAGTCTGCAAGCAGCAGTCCTCTGTTGGTAAGCCGACTAAGGTCGCTTCAAATGTCGGTCATGTTTGTAAGAAAACAGTACGTTCAACAAAGACGCGATCACACATAAATGAGCCAGCACCCGGTGACGTAAGCGCAACAAATGCTGCACTCACCTCTCCACTCTCCAGCAAAAAAATTAAAGGTGAACAAAAATTCGGCAAGCAGCAATCCTCTGTTGGTGGGCCGACTAAGGTTGCTAGGAATGTAAATATTGTTAATAATAAACCAGCAAGTTCCGTTAACGTGAATGCTGATCCAAATGTGAACAGATGTTTGGACGGTACAGATGATGTCATCGTCAGCAATGTGACAATTGCCAAACAGCCTTTTAAACCATTGACTCGGCAAGACCGCGACGACTTGTGCAAAATTTGGACTGTAATGAAAATGCTGACAAAGACCAAATGATAGCTGCATGTAGATGATATGGGGTGTCCTTGCAAGATTAAAAGCATAAAACCAGATGGAAACTTTTTATCGTAGTCTTGCCTTCAGTGTCTGTCACGATGAGGAGAAACATTTGAAAATAAGACGGGCTGTTGTACGACACCTTCAGAACAACACTGGTAAATTTGACAAGTATTTAAGAAATGAATATACATCTGTGCAGGACTATGTAACTACATCAAGAATATACTACTGTGGTTCATGGGCAACAGAAATAGATATTTTTGCTGCTGCTGATTTACTGCAAACAACTATTTTTACTTTAAATGATGGCAAATGGAATATGCACAGACCAACTAAATTGTCAGTCGTGTTTACAGAACTGTATTTATTTGAATCACACTGGCAATCACTACGAAGTTGTAACTTGGGTCAAACCGACAGATAAGAGAACATCATGTGCTAGAATGTGTCGGCCAATGAAGAGCGATGACAAACTGAGGTCTCAACGGAAAAGAAAGCTGATCTGTGAATCAGAAAATGTCCATGCAAAGAAAGAAAGACTGCGATACCACAGTAACATTGACTACAAAAAAAGTAAACTTCAAACAAAAACGCAAGTCTAGTCGTAAGCATTTTGAAAATCAATACAGATCAAATCCAGTTTAAAAAATACAAGCTTGCATATTTTCTAAATAAATACCATACAAATGCGAAATATCAGAAACTGAAGCGTGACAGCTCTAAAAGAACATATGGAAATAATTTGTCTTTTCAAACACGAGTACGTGAGTATTCTAAAGTGAAATACAACACAAGCAAGACTTTCCAAAGTAATGTGCGTCATTACTCAAAAGCTAAATATAAGACAAACACTAACTTTCAAACTGTTGTCCGAAATTACTCTAAAGACAAATATAAGACAAACACTAACTTTCAAACTGTTGTCCGATTTTACTCTAAAGACAAATATAAGACTAACATGCAGTTTCAGAGTCATGTCCGTGATTACAGTCGCCTAAAGTACAAGAACATCAGTTTTCAGAACAAAATCAAAAAGGACAACAAAACAAAATACAGAAACAACAAAAACATCTGTGTAAATAAAATAAAACAAGGCCGTGAGAGTTATGCTAAGTGGCAAAAGAAATAGGAAGACGTCAATTGTGCTATTGCTCATTTTCGTGAGGTCAGCCGTGGTCCTGAATATGTATGCTCAGTTTGTCACCGTTTACTTTTCAGAAAGCAGGTGGTCGAGTGTAAAACAGTCCTATGAAAGCAAACGAGCTGAAGTGGCTACACTGGCAAAAAGATGCATAACATTGACATATTTGCATGTTTGTGATACTGAATGTGATCAGGGATGATCTATGTCTGATAGTCCATCAAGTAAGCTATGGATTTGCTATACATGTCATCGTAAAATACTTGCAGGAAAACTTCCTGATCAAAGTGTCACCAACAACATGCATTTGGATGAAATTCCAACTGAACTGAAATGTCTCAACTCTTTGGAACAACATCTTATTGCACATCACATTCCATTTATGAAGCTGTTGTGTTTACCTCGAGGCCGTCAGAGGGCTTGTCACGGTCCGTGTGTTTCCTCCTGTCAATACCACAGATGTAACACATTTACTTCCAAGAAATGAATGATGATAAATTGATAAGTCAAACTCAAACGCAAACTGACATATAAAGGTCATTATGAGTACATGTATGTGCGCACGGATCGAGTCAGAAATTCATTACAGTATTTAATGGCAAAAATAAGTGGTACGATGTAGGGATGCAAACAATTAATCGATTATCGATTAATTGTCGATAAGAAATTACTCGATTAAAATAAATTACTTGCAATTAATTGCGTTTTGAACCCGTAATTCCCCGCCAGTCCGCGTGAGGGCGCGCTTGACGCCAGACGTACTTGACGCAAACGCGGGAACACAAGCGAAGCAGGGCTCTGACTACAACAACAGCGGAACACTGATAGGATGAAGAGGGCAAGACGGAGTGCAGTTTGGAGCCACTTATGAGCAAGCCAAATGCACACTATGTGGAAGTATTTTAAGGTACAACAACTCGACAACCTCGTTGAATTACCACCTAAATGTGTCACATTCAGCCATGCTACAAGCAGCGAATGGTTCTCAGCCTACCATCACCACAGCGTTGGGACGAAGGGTATGTGACTCCACGAAAGCAGAGGGCATTACCCAGCGGATATGTGACATGGTTACCACAGACATGCTGATATTCTACCAAAATGTTATTCCCTGCCCTCAAGTGAGCCCAGAATAAATCTTTGATGAAGGAATATGATTTGCATTTTTTTTTAACATAAGGAAGATAACATTTTACGTTACATCTACAGTAGATAGAACCTATTCAGAGGGAAATTCAGGTTCTTAGAAAAATTGCCGCTTATCAATTAATCGATCATCGATCGATAAGATGAAACAACTATCGATTAATGAATTACTCGATAATTTGCATCCCTAGTACGATGATGTGACTTGGAATGATGAATGGGTGAATACACTAAATGGCACAGATGAGGATCAAGAGCAAAACATTAACCAGGAAGAAGCTGTTAACAGCGATGACAATGCTGCTGCAGTACAAGCGGAGGAAGACTTGACCTATATTAAAGACCAGAGTGGACTTTTGTCTGACACGTCACTACAACCAGTTAATTTGGGCTCAGAAATTGTTGATCAGAATTTTCAGGACATACTGAATGTGGCACCAGGTGAAGGAAACAGTCCAGTTAGATTGCTGTCCGGCAAAACGAATGAGGCAAAATGTTTTCCTGTATTGGAAAACACTGGGTCCACTGGGTGGACCAACATTTCACAATGACAAAGAGGCAAAAATAACTTTGGCCCGATACTTGAATACCCGAATCCTTAATGCAGATGGACGCTTTGCACGAAACAGACTTCATTTTTTATGCACAGTACATATCAGAGGTGCATCAAGTTGTATCTAGCGTATCAGTGGCGTTACGCAAAAGTGGCAGCTCGTCTTTAAAAGAAGCATCACCAGACATGTTTTTGAAGTCTGAATCATTAAGTAAAATATTTAGCAACGACGAAGGTTACAGATTCTTACGAGGAATTCGTGGCACACCTCCATACTGGATGTCAGTACAGAAAGATCTATTTGCGATGGTAAGACAACTGTCGATCCCAACTTTCTTTGCGTCGTTCAGCTCAGCAGATTTGAGATGGCCTGAAATGCTCAAGTATTCTAAGAGTGGAGGGTAAGAAAACATGTGTTGATCTCGACTGGGCAGATAAATGTGGACTTCTACGTCGCAACCCTGTCACAGCAGCCAGACTGTTTGACCATAGATGGCACTGCTTCTTAAAGGATCTAATTTTGTCAGCCTATTGGAAAAGTAATAGCCTACTTTTATCGTGTTGAATTCCAACAGCGTGGTTCTCCTCATGTCCACTGTTTATTTTGGGTTGAAAATGCGCCTAGGCTTGACAGAGACACTGATGCTGAAGTGGCACGTTTCATAGACACGTACATCACTTGTGAGTCTGTCAGAAGCTGATGCAGAGCTGTATGACATTGTGAACACAGTGCAGAAACACAGCACGAGACACTCCAAGACTTGCCGAAAGAAAAACACTGTCTGCAGGTTCAATTTCCCACGTCCACCATCAAGCCGTACTTTTATTACAGGGAGTGTAAATTCTGAGGACTCGATTGGTAAACATGATATTGGCAATGCAAGTGAAATAATGAAAAAAGTGAAAACTGCGTTGACAAAGCCTGACATGAATTTTGATTCCACAGATGCATTTTTTGCGTGTCTTGGAATAAATCAAGCCGTGTTTGAAAAAGCTTACAACACATGTTCCAAAAAGAAAAGCATTGTTTTGAAACGGAATGCTACAGACATTTGGGTGAACCAGTACAATGAAGACTTACTGCGTGCTTGGAACGGCAATATGGACATTCAGTATGTCAAATGCTTTTTCAGTTGTGGTCTATATACTGTCATATCACAAAAGCAGAACAAGAAATGGGATTACTCTTACGTGCTCAAAATGAGGCAATGAATGGGAATCTAAATCAGCATTTAAACAGCTTGGCAGCGTGTACCTACACAACAGAGAAGTTTCAGCTCAAGAGGCAGTGTATCGACTCACACATATGCACCTGAAGGAATGCTCTCGTAATGTACAGTTTATCCCTGTTGGTGAGAATCCTGTTCGGATGAGTTTGCCTTTGCACGTGCTCCAAGCTAAAGCTCAACAAGAACATTGTGATGAAAGCAGCATCTGGATGACTAATGTGGTTGAGAGATATAAGAACAGACCTCACAGCATTGTGTGATGAACTATTCCTTGCCAGTTTCTGTTCTGAATACAGAACTCTTTTAAAGTCGCAAATGTCCACTGTGAAAGATGCACATGACATAATAGTGCTTAACAACAACTGTGGCTTTATGAAACGAAGGACCTGCTGTGGTACGGTATCCCAGGTTTTCTCCCACAAAAAAATCCAGAGAAATACTTTCGTTCATTGCTCCAACTGTTTTTGCCATACTACGACGACTGTCATCTCAAACCGCCTCAGTTTGACACATATGAGGATTTCTATAAGAAGGGTGCACTGAAATGTGGCAATGATGTCCAAAAGGTTTCAGTGATTGTGGATTCAAATAAAGCTTTATTTGAAAAAGAAAGCGAAGACATTGACACAGCTAAAAAGTTGCTTGAACAAAACACTGATTTAGAAGATGCCTGGGCTCAGATATGTCCCAAAACAGAAAGAGAACGTCTTCATTGTCTGGATCTGATGAAAGACAAAGCTGTAGATGAACTCATTCCTGACCTGACAGCAAAACCACACACTGCATGTACTTTGGAGACAAATCATGTGACAATGCCTAGACAAGATGCGCTGCATTTACTAAGATCTCTGAACGAAGAACAAGCTGCCATATTCTATGCTGTACGCAAGTGGTGTTTACAAAAATTACTTGGACAAAACCCTGACCCTTTGAGATTATTTATCACTGGTGGAGCAGGAACAGGAAAAAGCCATTTAATCAAAGCAATACATTATGAATCCACAAGGCTGTTGTCACAGATTGCTGAAAATCCGGACAATCTCACTGTGCTTCTAACAGCACCAACAGGTGTGGCTGCTTACAATATCGGTGCTGCAACTATTCACACTTTATTGGTGCAAACGCCACTCTGCCGTATCAACCATTAAGCGATGAGAAAGTAAATTCTTTACGAACTACTAGTAATTTGCACATTCTGATCATTGATGAAATATCTATGGTTGACCACCGTCTTCTGGCTTACATTCACGGAAGACTTCGTCAAATCAAACAGACTGGTGATTATTCCTTGTTTGCGAACGTGTCATTAATCTGCGTGGGAGATTTTTATCAGTTAAAACCAGTGAAAGGCACGCCTCTTTATGTCGACAGCAAAGGAGCCAACCTGTGGGAGAACAACTTTGAAGTTGCTCAGCTAACTAAAGTTGTTAGACAAGAAAATGCAGCATTCGCAGAGATGCTCAATGGCCTGAGAATTCATAAAAAAATGAACCACTCAGCCATGATCTTCTCATTCTGAAGCAGTGTGAAACAGGTGAAGAAAGTACCGACATTCACATGTATGCTACAAATGCAGAGGTTGATCGGTATAACATTAAGAGACTACATGAAACCTGCCCTGATGCAAACAGCATACAAGCTCATGATTTTGTACGAAATCCCAAAACTGGAAGAATGGAACCCAAAGTAGGTTTTCATACAAAAGTTTTCAAGTCATGCTTGCCACAGTGTGTGTCTTTGGGTGTTGGAGCAAGAGTGATGTTGAAAAAGAATAGATGCGTCTGATGGCCTTGTCAATGGAGCATGCGGTACAGTTGTGGCAATCATTCAAGGTAAAGAACATGATCTCCCTGCTGCAGTACATGTGGAGTTTGAAGATCTGAATGTTGGCAAGATGCAAAGACTAAAAGCAAAGAGGGCTTCTGAACGTTCAACAATCATTGAGGTACAAGAAGACCAAGTAACATGCTGGCGGAATAAGACGGCTGCCACTTTGTCATGGGCTGTAACAATACACAAATGTCAAGGCCTTACACTAAAAAATTTCTGTAAAAAGTACAGTGGAAAACTGAAAAGGTAACAGTATAAGACCATCAAATCTATAACAGTATATCACTGTAGAAGAAACATCTTATTACCCTAAACCAAGAAATGGCACGAAACATTATTTTTACTGTCAAAATATGTGGAATATTACGGTGAATAACTGAATTGGCTACAGTAATAGACCATAAAATGCAAAACAGAATATCACTGTATAGATACATTGAATTACCCTAAATCATGAAACGGCACACCACTTTATTTTTACTATCATATGTGGGAAATAACAGTGAAGAACTGTAAAATGTCAACAGTAAATGGCTGTAAAATGTTTTTCTTTTCAAAACAGTAGGCCTCACCCCTGGTAAAGTTGGGGGAAAAGAGATATGAAAAATTACCTTTTGGTGATTTCTTGAGACAAACAAATTAATAAATCCTAAAATAAATAAATGAATATCTTTTTTTTATTTTTTTTTTAATTATTTATCTTTTTTTTTTAATTCTGTTCAGCTAGGCTACTTTAAGTTAATCAGTTTAAAGCAGTGGGCCTAATATTAGGCTACTTCATGTTACAGTAGGCTATGTGTGACACTGAGGTCAAAGGTAAGTAAAGATTCTAATGCTGGTCTTTAAAGAGGGGACGCTCATTTCTGGCCTACATCATACAATCTGTAGCCCTTATGTAGGCCTATAGTCCAACCAAACTGGAACATTTTCCATCTAAAGTGACGGAGACGAGCAATATATCTTGTTTAAAGCAGGCGCCTCGAAAGTCGCCTTGAAGGTAAATAAATAAAGGTTTAAAAAAAAAAAAAAGTTAGTGGCTTCGCACGAGGCTTCGTGAGAAGAGACATTGAGAAAACAAGACCAGATATAAGGTAATCTATATTTACATTTTCTCTGTCCCTATAATTCTACCACACTGTGCTGACTTGTCTTCATGTAATGATTATATTATTGCCATGTCTAATTTGTCGGGCTAATGTTAGGCAGATGTTTTCTCTCTACCGAATCATTAGCTAGCTAGCTAGCGCCTTTTTTCCATAGGCTTCTCAACGGCAGTGCTGTCCGGGTGTTTGTATCGACAGGTACGACAGCACAAAGCCATTTGCGTTTGCGAGGAAAAGGGACAATTTTTTTTTAGGTTAGTTTAAGTTTGCCAAGTCACGGTTATCTTGACATGGTGCATCTCAACAGTTTTGCATTGCCCTCAAAGTTAAATGTAGCTAGCTAGCTTGAAATATTGAATTGTCATTTCTGTGTAAAGTCAGTGTAAAGACGTTGAGAGGTTGTGTTTCATTGCAAACTTTATGATGAACCATATTGCTTATTTTTCCCTCGCTTCTGTGTTAGTCTTGTCAGCATTGTTTTTTGAAAGTAGCACTAGCCAGATAGCTAAGCTTTTTTCTGTTCAGTAACAGGGCTCAGTATTGCTAATAGTGCTACTCTGTCCGGGTGGTTGTATCGATAGTCCTGCGTTTGCGAGGAAAAGGAGTTTTATTCAAGAGCTATTTTTTTGCCACCGTCTTTTTTTGTAGTCGGGTTATCTTATGGTGCATATCAACAGTGTGTACTAAATGTAGATTGAAATGTCGAATTGCACTTTCTGTGGAAAGTCAGTGAAGACGTTCAGAGGTTATGTTCTTCATTGCAAACTTCATCGGAATGAACCACATTGTTTATTTAAGTGTTGGGGTGCCGGTTGCGGTAGGACATTTGTCAGTTATGGAGCGTTTAAGGCACATTTTTACCGCATACATAACGTACCTGCTGCCCCAGTTACTGTTGGGGCCGTGGCTACATATAGATGCCCAGTTGCGTTGTGTGAACACCATTGTCAAGAGATCAAGGATCTGTTAACACACTTGAAAGAACATATTGCTGAAGGACGTGCAGTAGGTTGTCCAGTGACTGGATGCACAGGTGTTTTCAATATCAAATCTTCATTTACATCTCACATGATTTTTCAGATAGCAGTATCAGTGACTTGTACAGAGAATCTGCATCCCAGTCATTGTTTGCAACAGTTGCAACTGAATCAGATAGCTTTGTCCTTCCAGTGTATGAGGTAGACACAGATAATGAAGGTGATGTGGATATAGCAGCAGATTTCGGTGATCTTTTTCTCAGAAATGTCAGTTTGTTTTAGATGAAATTACAGGGACAATTGCTGCTACCTGCTTCGACCATTCAGAATATTGTTGAGGAGATTCAAAACATTCATAAGTTAGGTCAGACATATACCTTGAGTAAACTTAGTTCATTGCTAAAAAATGACACACCCATGTCAGATGAGGAAATCACCAAAGTTTGTCAGTCTGTCAGAGGTTTTGATTTGTTTTCTGCATGTCATACGGGGCCGATGAGGACTGCATACTCAAGAACTCAGTCTTTCAAAAAAATGTTCAACTTTGTGGAGCCAAAGAAATTGTTTTTAGGAAGAGATGAGAATCGGAGAGAAAGGTTTGCCTATTATGTTCCAGTGAGGGAGACTTTGAAATGTTTGTTAGTGTCTGATCTCTGGCTGAGTTGTGTATCAGGAGCACACTCGACCGAGACTCCTGCGGCTGTTCTAAGCGACATTAGTGATGGTCAAATATTTGAACACAAACATTTTTTTGTGGAAAACCTGTCCTGTTTAAAGTTAGTGCTATACCAGGATGCCTTTGAAGTTGCTAATCCTCTAGGCTCTGCAAAGACCAAACATACAAAGTATTAGCTGTATTAGCTGTTTATGTGTCTGTTGCTAATCTGCCACTTCATGTATGTTCTGACACCGACCACATGTCACTTGTTTTATTGTGTAGAGAGAAAGATTTCAAAGAATTTGGGCATGCTAAGGTGTTCTCTGAATTGCTAGGCGACTTGAAGGAATTGGAGGAGAATGGGATAGTAACATCGGATACAACTGTAGTCAAAGAGACCTTGTATTGCATTGCTGGCGATAATTTGGGCTTGCATTGCATTGGTGGTTTCACCGAAAATTACAGTTGTTCGCAATATTTTTGTCGGTACTGTCTCATAACTCGATCTGAATTTCAGGGCGACGATCCAAATCTGTGTGGACCAGAGCGCACCATTGAGAAGTACGAGTCTGGCATTGACCGCCTTCAGACTAAAGATACATCAGAAGGAGTGAAGTTCAAGTCAGTTTTCAACTCTTTAAATTATTTTCATGTTTGTCAGCCAGGTCTGCCACCTTGTCTAGGCCATGACATTTTCGAGGGAATTTTGTTTTGATGTTGCGCTGTGTCTAAAGTATTTCATAAAGACAAAGAAATGGTTCACTTACTCCACTCTGAATCGGCGCATTAATCAGTTCAAATACTTTGCATCTGATGCCTCTACAAAGCCGTGTGCAGTCAAGCATCTAGCAAAGAAACTGTCAGGACAGGCCATACAGAACTGGAATTTTCTGAGGCTGTTGCCTCTTATAATTGGTGACAGAGTGAAAGACACAGCTGAT
>OMKI01037897.1:7784-21684 GCA_900302315.1 Phycis blennoides
ATGTGTATTCGATCTGTTGAGATGTTGATGCAATTTCTTATTTGTCTTAACTGCCCATGATATGTTTTCTTCTGGTCTGATATCCTGGGTTGGCTGCAGCGACAAAGTTCTTTCTCGCATTTGGGGCTTTGCCTGAGTGGGCTCTACTACTAGTGATAGACCTACAGAGCTAGTCCATGGTAGGCTTTGCCTGTCTCTTATCAGTGGCACAGCACTGTTCAGATCCACAGGTTGCTCTGCTGATTTCTGCTCTGGTTTCGGAGACATATCCAAAAGACTTGTAATGGAATTGGCTGGTGCTGACACTGTTGGATATGATTGGTTGTATAGAGGAGAACATAAAGCAATAGATGCACGTCTAACAACAGTCTGTGTCTGTTGGCTTATAGGCTGCTCTTCAGATGAATGTTGTTCAACAATCAAAGGAACACCAACAGAGTCTCTTCTAGCACGGACCGAGGCAGATGGTCTTGCCCTGACTAATGACATTGGATCTGAGACGTTTGGCACAATATCTTGTTTTAATACCTTTGCTGACATATCCAGTGAACCTTTCACAGAATTAGCTGGGGCTGAAAACCCTGTAGACGACTGGGTCATAGACGACTGGGCCGTAGGCTGTGACATTATCCTGCTTTCATTTACGTAAGCAACCCCTGCAACGGTATAGCTACACAGAGGCTGTGCTTTGGTTCCATCAGTAGCTTGCTGAGGCTGTTCTGTTGTCAGAGCTTCAGGATGCGTCTCCCTCAATTGTTCATGTGGAATTGATTCAACTACTAGTGGAACACCAACTGAATATTTTCTGGCAAGTCCTCGACATGTTGGCTTAATCACAAATGACACTGCTCCTATATCACTTGACTTCACAACATGTTCTTGGGATGTTTTGGATGTCTTGGGGGACATATCTAATGCTTCTGAGAAAGATGCTGCCTGATAGGTTGAAGTTAAGGCGAACAGCTCAGGGGCTGGCTGCCCAGCTTGTGCAACTGATGAGCTTTGCTGAAATATTTGTTGGACATGCGATTGGCCTTGATTGTTATGTTTTGAAGTTGTTAGACACCTTGCCTGGCCTTCAAAAGCAAATAAGTCTTCTGAAGGGATATCCACAACCAATGGAAGACCAACAGAATCTCGTCTGGCCAGTTCACGAGCACTCAGCTTACCCCTCATAAGTGGGATAGCTTCGGCAACAGTCGTATTGGTTGTTACTGTAGGATGAACTTCAGAGAAGGTGGCAGAATATCTAGAGGACATATCTAATGTGGCTTTGACTGCATTGGCTGGTGCTGTGTGCAGGGGTTCCTTGAAATTTGGCAAAGACTCTGTAGAGTGCTGTAAAAGTGCCCGTTCATTTGTAAGCTGCTGTCGCCAACTATCAGTCATCATTTGCTGTCTTCTACTAGAGCCTCCTACTTCTGCAACTTTTTCAGTGGAAACTTGAGGATCCTGAAATGATGTAGTCGGTACATACGCCTGCGTCTGTCCCAGTTTTTCTGGGGGTACAGCTCTGAGATCAACTGATCCATGGCTGTTAGGCCTTTGTTTGGCACCCTCATCATTTAATGGGGGTTTTTTTAGCGACAATGCATTACTATTCAAATGATCAGACTGAGCCATTGTTTGCTGAGGCTGGTGTGGTGGAACCTTTGCTGACATGTCTAATGTGGATTTAACTAAATTTGCTGGTGTTGTGACCTCCTGACGTTTATGAAAAGATCCACTGGTCTCGGAAGGTGCCTGGGCAAAAACTACCTTCTTGCTATCCACAGGAAATCTATCACTAATTGTCTGTCTAACTGGTTTTGTTTCAAGCACAGAGTGGCATGGCTGCACTTGAAATGCAGGTGAGGATCGGACATTTTGCCTGTCAATTTCTGTTTTCTTATCTGTTATCTGTTTTCTGGCAGGGCTTACTAAAGGTGATGCACATGAGGATTGTTTTTCAATAATTGTTTTTTTGTGATTGGCCCCTGCATTGACAGAATCAATAAGTGAACCAGGAACTCTCCCTGCAATTGAACTTTCTGACCTGTCAGAATGTGTTGGGAACGGTCTGCGGGGCGTGTCCATTGCACTGCTAACAGATGTTCTGTGGCCTATTTGGTTACTCTCTGAGGCAAGAGGAGCCCTGTGGAGCAAGGTGGGTGTTTGACATTGCACTCTAGATGATGTATTGTCAATGGTATTTTCTAAAATGGGTAACGTTCTCCGTAATGTGTTGTGTTGCTCACTTGGCTTTGGTATATTTTGAGGAGAGACATCTCTCAATATTGAACCATTGGGATGTCCTTGGGAAGATATGCCAGAATATTCCATATCAGCCCATTCCACTTCATCTTCCTCAACCTTCTTTGTAAGATTCATAACTGGGAGTTGGTCATTGTCAGTCTCACCACTTTGGGCCTCAACTTCCTTCTGCTTCCTTTCCTTGATTCTTTTACATTTGTACTTTGTAAAGTCTATCACGTGGTCCTTTGTTGTGTCAGCAGATTGTTGAGTCGCAGGAGATGCTTCTTTCGCTTGTATGTTTTTCTCTTTATTGGAACTACCAGAAAAATCAAGGGCTCTATTTCCCAGCTGAGAGTCGGGTGGAGCACTGCTGTGCACCGCTCTATTGTGGGAACATCCATTATAGGACAGCAAAGGGGTGTCGTTAAGAATATGTAATTGCGGCTTTCGTTTCTGAGGTATGCTCTGTGTCTCCTCAGAAAGGGAGGGGTGCTGTTGGTTTGCTGTTGAAGTAGAGAGTACAGAGGCCATGGTTGCTTGTGGCATCTGTGCAGAACTCTGGGCTCGGTATGGTTGTCTTGTGAGCTGAACCCCCTGTGGTGTAACACATGGTGAACCAGCACATGCACTGGGAAGAATATTACTAGAAGGTGTCTTCAAGGGGGGTTGAAATTGAGTTTTAAAATCTGTTTGTGTACCTGGACCTTTACTTTCAGACTGTGCAGTCACAGGAATTTTGGAGGCTATTGTGGGCTTCTGGACATTTTTAGTAGCCATGGGGACCTCTGAAACATTGAAGGATACGGATGGTGATTTAGGTGCATTTGAGGTTACTGTTGAAACTAGGTTACTTGGCTTATTTTTGTTTTCAGGGTTCTCATCAACATGTCGGATTCTTATCTCAGGTATTGGAGTAACTTGCCGTTTGTAAGAACATGGGGATGCCATAGGAGTTGTGGATGAAGGACTGATGATATCCTCACTTCTTTTACTTTTCCAATATGGACCGCCATGATTCTCTTTTAGTGTTTTCAGCGTCAGATCAGATGCATCCAATTTCTCTTCACAATAACCTTTTTGTACTTCACTATATCCATTTTGTACTTCACTATAACCATTTTGTACTTCTTCCATTTTAATCTTTTTCAAAGTGTACATAGTGAAATCTACAGGCTGTTGTAATTGCGAAGATATGGATTCTTGAAACATTTGTGAGAAACTTTCTAAATTCATGTTCATAATTTTATCGCCTTTTCTTAAGGCTGAGGTGAGATCCATAGGGGAGCTCAGGGGCTGTGACTTGTGCTGTTGGCCAGGAACCCAGAAAGCATCATCCTCATTACAGAGTGGAATTTTGAAACCACAAAGGGTTACTTTATTTTCTTTGTGTTTCAAAGCATTAGCAATATTTTGTGTGATATTTCCAAGAGCATGCATATCTTCTGGAGTGGCACAAGCATAGAGGTGTTTTCCAGCTTTGTCAGTCAATAATGAATAAATATATTCTTCATCTGTGTAAACATAATACCCACAGTCCTCTTCTTCAGCTGGCCACCACATGCCTTGGTCCAATAGAGAAATCCACTGTTGATACCACTCTGGGTCCACAATAAGCTCTTCATCTCCTGCCATTTCTGTAGTCCGACTTAAATCCATAGCACCATGTGTC
The DNA here is from genome assembly GCA_900302315.1 of Phycis blennoides. Classification (NCBI taxonomy): domain Eukaryota; kingdom Metazoa; phylum Chordata; class Actinopteri; order Gadiformes; family Phycidae; genus Phycis; species Phycis blennoides. The sequence goes on from OMKI01037897.1 coordinate 11,689, forward strand.
AAATCCATTGGGCCCCTTTTAGCTGCTAGTCGTTTTAAAAACTCTGTAGCAGAATGGAGATTGAATTCCTTCTTATCTGTTACAATAGAATTATGGTCCATTTTATCAGGTATGACACAGTCATTAAGAGATTGACACCTACTAAGCTTTGTTCTGGGTTTCGTTGTAGAGAGATTTACAGCACTAACTATCCAGGGTTTCCTGTTTTTATCAATATCATTTAAGTGGTCACAGCTGCTCCATGACTTTCGGTCAGTGAAACTCATGTCAAACAAAACAAGGTCTTCATCAGGTTCCAGAAAGCGATTTCTGGTTTCAAACATATGGGAAGATGAATCTCTCCAGGGGTGTGAGGGTATCTTGAACTGACTGGTGTCAATTTGTTTTGGATCAAGCCATCCAGGGTTCTCCCAAACAGGCCCAGCAACCATGGGTGGCATGTATCCTTGGCTTACCTGGTGGCACTCATTAACCTGAGCATCAAGAGCTTCAGCAAGGGCATAATCATTCAACTGCTGCCAAAGAAGAGCTTCTATGAGACACTGATGCTCATACAGTTCTGGTGGAATAATACCATGCTCTGCAAAGTTATATAAAAGATCCTGGTAGCCATATTCCTCTGCTGTGCCATACAAGAGCCGTTGAATTTCTTCAAGGTAGCGTTGTGTTGGGGCGATGGTGGGATCTTGAACAATCTGAGAGGGTTGAGGTGCGTTATCAGGTATACATGTTGTTTCACTGATGGCTGTAGTAGCACTCGTAAGAACATCTTCTTTATCTTTTGACACCAAATGACTGAGACGACCTTTTTCTGTATCAGCAGTAGCCAGATTACTGCCATCACTGTTTCCTGATTTGAAAATTGTGGACAACAAACCAGGAGTTGTGCTATTTGATGTACTACTAGTTTTTGGCTCCTCTTTACTAGGCTGGACAATTGGTGCCTTTGATGTTGGCGTCTCATCTAAAGCATTAAAAAGACCTGAGAGAAACCCTTTTTGTGCTGAATTCTTTGGATCTTTGTTTGCGGTGACATCCTGGGAGGACTGCAGCTCCACTGGTCTGGTTCTCTGAATCTGTGGGCGCCCTTGACCTGAACGAGCCTGCTGCGGTGGATTAGAAAACTGGGGCTTTTGTCCAATAGTTGGGGATGGCTCTTCTTCAGTTGCTGACATTTTATTTAGTAGACCAGACAGCATTCCGCCTGATTCAGATTTAGGGGGAGCCTGTCCTTGTTTTATAGGTTTCTGTTCTGTCTGGATTGGTTGTGATTCATTTTCATTCGATGCAAGTTTCAGGAAACCTGAAAGCAAGCCTCCACTGGTCTGCTGGTTAGCTGCTGCTGGTTGTGGAGAAGTCTGACTAAATAGTCCAGAAAGGAATCCGCCTTGATTGCTGGGATGGGGTTCCTGTAGAATTTGAGATTGAGCTTGTACTAGTGTATTTGTCTTATTACCTTGAAAGTTAGTCTTGGGTTGGGGTGTAGTGTCAGAAGGTGTTAACTTGCTGAAAATACCTGACAGCAGTCCACCCTGCTGTGGCTCAGACATAGAAGCAGCTGGTTGTGGAGTTATCTGATTTTGTCTTTGTAAAGGTTGTCTGTTACCTTGGTGAGTTTGAGGCTGGTTTGGTTTATTGTCAGGGTTCTGTGCCTGTGCTGAAGGTGTAGGCCCCATAGAAAACAACCCAGAGAGGAAACCCCCTTGTTGATTTAACGGTTGTTGAGGTGCGCTTTGACCCGGCCTTATCATATGTTCCTGTGCTGGTTGACTTTCAGGTGGCTGAGGGATATCTGCCATTCTGTTCAACAGTCCAGAAAGTATGCCTCCAGGACCCCCAGGTGGCTGCTGTGCTGGGATTGGCTTTTGTCTGTGTAGATTTTGACGGCTTCCTGATTGCTGGTTGGCTCTGTTGCTTGGAGGACCACTGTCTTGTTGTGGTCGGGTATGTGCTTGGTTTACAGAAGCATCTGGTCCACTACTCCCAAATAAACCAGATAAAAACCCCCCTTCCTGATGCTGCTTGGGTCCTTGGCTTGAACTTTGACTGCTAGGGCCTGATTGTGGCTGTGATGAGGCAAGAGTAGGTTCCACTATCTTATTAAAGAGTCCAGACAAGACACTAGTTGGTTGATTGGTTTGTAAACCTGGGGCACTTTGCTGGGGTAATCCCTCTGTGCCTTTGAATAAACCTCCAAAAAAGCCTCCAGATGGTGGTGTTGCTTCCACATTTGGAGTTTTTGTTGTTTTTTGATCAGACAATTGCTGTTGATTAGACTGTAATTCAGGGGATGTTGGTTTTTGTGATTGCTTTTCAGGGTGTCCTTCATCTGAAGAACATTTTTCATGTAAGTCATTAAAACTGTCTCCTTGTGGTGATGGAGCACCTTGAGTTGAAACTTGCTCAGGACCTTCCTTGGGAGTGTGCTGATCAGTTAGACTAGACCCTGGCTTGGCAGGAGGCGGTTGGGGCCCAGCAACAGTGTCTGTAGCCATTTTTAAGAAGCCAGACAGAAATCCACCTTCTGAGCCCTGCTGTGCCTGGGGGGATGTTTGGGGAAGGGATGAAAATAATCCTGAGAAAAGCCCACTTTGCTGAGGCTGACTGGCCGTGCCCTGGGCATTTCCTCCTACATTCACATCATCTGTTGATCCCAGTTTCAACAGTCCAGAGAGCAAACTTTGAGACTGCTGAGGGGCTTGTTGTTCTGATTGAGATTTAACCTGTTCTGGGTTAAGGTCTGTAGACAAGGCATCTCTATTGGCTCCATCTGTTATTGTTTGTCCTTTGGGTATTGATTCATTCAAACTTTCGGGGGAATTTGTCTCAACATTTGGCTCAGTTTGACCACTGGGCTTGGTCAATGTAACAGTGGGTGGAGATTGTGTTTGAATTGGCTGCTGTGCTGAGTCAGATGGAGTCACCTTGAATAGGTTGGAGAACCATCCTGTTTCTGTGTTCCCTTTTGGGACACTTTCAAGGAGTGCAGCACGGTTCGGAGACGGAGTTCTACCTGGGCTGGGGGGGATGCTTTTTGAAGCATTATCTTCACCAGACGCAAACTTAAGAATCCCAGAGAACATGCCTCCTTCAGCCTTGGGTGCCTGAGCTGAGACCTTTTCAGATGAGAACATTTTTAGTTTGCTGCCTAAAAATGACTCATCTGCAGATTTTTGTTCAAGTTGCTGAGGGGTTTCACCAGTTGTTGATATGATGGAGGACAGAGATTTTTTGAAAGGGCTGAAGAATCCTGTATCCTCTGTGCTACTTTCTGGCTTTGGTTCAGAAACGGCTGAACTCTTTCTTTGTTGAATATCAGGTAGCTCACCAGATGACTCGATTTCAGGAAGGAGCTCCACTGAACCACTTCCTGAACTTGGTAGAAGATCCACGGAACCACTCCCTGAACCTGGCAGAAGTTCCACTGATCCACTCCCTTCCCCAGACGGCTGTTGTTCTGCATGTGATGCTGACCTCCTTAGAGTCCTGCCTCTATCTATAGACCCTCGCCTGGGTTCAGCACTTGCGGCAGAAGAACTTCTTTGCTCTGCAGGCTGGGGGGATGATTCTCGGGATGTTGGAGCACTAGAGAAAAGCCTTAAGGGACTTAGTCTTCCTAACACAGAGTCAACCACTGAGGCCGGTTGGGTCGAGGCGGACTCACTGCCTTGTGAACTTTGTTCAGCTTCAGTTGGATGACTAGGTTCAGAGGACTGAAAAGGCAACAAAGACTGAAGAGTGAACTTCTTTTCAGTTATGGGATCTTTGGAGGCAGGGGGTACTATGGCAACAGGAGGGCTTATGCCACCAGATTTGGGAATAAAAGAAAGTAGCTTGGAGAGGCCGGTCTCGGTAGCCGATGGAGCCTGAGAGAGATTGGTTTCTGTGACAGGAACAGTGCCGGCTGTAGCCTCACTGCTAGCTTTAGGAATGAAGGAGAGAAGTTTTGAAATGCCAGAATCTGTTTGAGGTGGTACAGGGGAAGCGGATGGAGATGCTTCTGGAAGCTCAGTACTAGGCTTTGAACATGTAATCGTGCTGAATAAGGAGCTCATGGCATTCTTTACCCCTGCTATGCCTTGTTCAACAGTACTCTCCTCCTTCACTTTGACCTGTTCCTGTTCATGTGGTTCCGGTTCATTGCTCTTCACTTCTACCTCTGGTTTGGCATCTAATGTATCAGCTTTGACAGCCATTGGTAACTCTGGGAGTTTTCTCCTTATGGGTTTCGGCAGAGGCTCATAGTTGTTGATTTCCTCCTCTTTAACTGCCAGGTATTCAGACACTGAATGAACCAAGTTTTCTAGCTCTCCCATCGCATCTATGTATTCGTCTATTGGTTCCTCCTCCACTCCATCCTCCCCCTCCACAAACAGCCGTGGATCATGACCATGGCCAGCTCTCCCCTCCGCCCAATGATCCTGCCCATCATACCCTTCTGGGTAGTAGTAACTTTCATACTCAAATGTTACATCACCATCAATAAAAGTCAGATCCTCCAGTTCCTCCTCAGATCCAAATGAGTACCGCATCTCGTCTGAACTGATTGAGCCATACTCGCTCATGATTCTGTTGGCCTCCTCCCTGGCAACCTCCTCCCTTTGAAAGGCAGCGTAGCTCTCAAGTGTTCCCTCCAATGCAGTTTTGGCCCATAGCCTGGTCTTGTACAGTAGACTCTCTCTGTCAGTTTGCTGTCGGAGCTGTTTGACCGATGGAATTATGTCAATTTCCGGAGGGGATGATTCGTCCTCAAAACTGCCTGCCTCCTTGTACACCAACCGTACTTCCCCACTGCCAAACCCAGGTTTCCGTCCTCTAGGTAGACTGGTGTCATAAAGGCAGTCAGGATCCTCTGAGGACATGTCACACTCTACAGTTTGATAAAACCTGCTCCCTTTGGACTCACTGGCGCTGTTGATGTGGTAGATAATGCTTTTTTCATCATCTGCCCACTTCTTCTGCTCATCATCCAGATAATCATCCAACACACCTGAATCAGGTACCTTGTACCTGTTTTCCCAGTCCTCTACCCCCATACCAGAATCCACAGGAGTCATTCTGAAACCCTTAGTGCTTGACCGCCTGGGCACAGACAGGAAACAACGTAACACACCGCCATGCAGAAAGGATGCAAAGAAAGAGAAAAGCATAGCTTAGAAAACATTAAATAAAAAAGTCATATCAATGAAAACAGCATAAAGGAAAAAACTGAAACATCTGAAAGTGATGGATGCAACGCTTTAGTTTTTTGATTTTACTGCAGAACAAATATTGATGAACAAACAATTTCGTTCAAAACTATGCAAAATTACCAAATTAGAGTGACTAAGCCCATGTTAACAGTCATACACAGTTCAACCAATATAAGTAAATGAAAACGTATGTGTTTGTGTACAGATGTATGGAAGGAACATAAGAATGCATGCATGCACGCACACCAGCACGTATGAACACATGTACAATATGTACACAGGAATATATGCACATATGTACGCATGTATGTGTGCATATATATACACAGGAATGTATGTACACATGTATGTCCGCATGTATCCACGTATGTGCATGTATGTACGCAAGTATGTAGGGGACACATTTACCTGCCTGCCCTATGTTCCCTGTCATCCAGCTCAAAGCTCTGCAGGGAGTCTCTGGACTGGGACTGTTGGGGATGCCTGCCGATGGGATACTGGTGTACGGAGGAGTTGGTCTGGGGTGTGTTGTGGTAGCGTGGGGGTCTGGTACCCATCTCACTGCGGTAGTAACCGTCTCTGTCATCCACTACACTGTCCTGGTCATCCAACGCTGTGAGACAACCAGTAAATCCACTTTTTTAACTGATAGGATAGTCTATACAGTCACAAAAATAGGCTCCCTCTTGAGGCAAGAGGCATGTTGAGCACAATACTTCTTTACTTTTTAAAAGATGTACTTCCTCATTTGATCATTAGGACAAATAAAAATAAAAACAAATACAATTCAAATACAATACAATTCAAAAGATGTACTTCCTCATTTGATCATTAGGACAAATACAAATAAAAACAAATACAATTCAATAGGTCCCAAATTTGAAAATAAGGTGAGAGCCAGGAAGAGTAGATAATCACATAATAATATGATAATATGATTAATGATAACAATTTTTATAATTAGAATAATGATATATATAGAATAATAATTTGTACATACTTCTTTCGTTTTGGCTGAAGTAACTCCAACTACCTGGGGGGCATGGAGAAAAGTGTGGCAAATAAAAGAAAACAGAAAGTTACGTTTTATTTGGCAACTAGAAAATAGAATCAATAGACACAGACCTCCAACAAGGCCAGCAACAAGAAGACCCCCTTCAGAGACCAGCCTCGGGACGTCGACGTCTCATGGGTGTGAGCAAGTTACTGTTACTACTGTAGTACATGCTAACGTGTAGTCCCCCACTACTCCATTAGCCTGCTAAAGCTAACACATGCTAGCATGTTAATGGTGCTGGTATGCTATGGTCCTCACGTGCTAATACCCCCCAACCACCCCCCATAACCTCCTTGGCAGAGATAATGCAGTTTTAAAACCCAGATGTGGAAATGTAACCATTACAATATGCTGTGTGCATGAGGATAATCTGTTTAAAACACCCTACTGTACAAATAACAAACTTAACACAACACAATAAACACAATAACACAATCCACAACAAGGATAAAAGTTAACTTAATTGGTATACAGGCTCACTGTATAAACTGTATATATACTGTATAAACTTACAACACTGAGAGGGGACGGATGGCATACTTCTCTGGATCTCCTCCTGTGGGATAATTCCCCATCAGAGAGAAAGGCAGGAGAGGGAGGAAGCATAGAATGATAGAGCGAGAAGGAGAAAGAATAAAAATGGAAGAAAGACAAACAAATCACATTTTGTCATACGGTAGCTTGGTAACAAGATGGCTGTGTGCAAAGAACCGCTGTCGGCATTATAAGAACAAGTGTTATTGTGTGTACAGCTGAACTGATTTATAAATACGATTCATGAATCTGGTCATAATCATTATTATTAGTAGCATTATTATGTAAATGGGTTAAGAAATTAGGGCTACAGCGCCAGGTTAGGTTAGGGGCTCTAGCGCCAGAGGCTAGAGTTAGACCCATGGCATCGTTAGGCCTTGGCGTCACACAGAACGAGAGAGAAAGAGAGAGCACCAGTTATAGGGCTTGCCATTGCACTACACTTCATGAACTGTATCTGAAAATTGTGTGTGTGTGTGTGTGTGTGAAAGAAAATGTTGCATTCAAATAAACTAATGTTAACATAAATACACTTAATTATTCTGAGGTCTGGCACTGTGACCACTTATTATTAGCACTAATATTTATCACAATTCAATTAATTCATTCATTAATCTGAAAAGTAGTTTTAGACAGTTTGAACAGTTTTAGAGTCTACATTTACATATTTCAATGTACTTGTAAATGTAATGCAATGTAATGTAAATAAGGTGTCAACTTGCATAAACCTGCATCAAGAGAGAGCTTGTTAATAGGGGGGCATTTTTTTCTAGAGGCGCGGGCTGACCCCTAAATGTCCTCAAGACCGAGGATCGGGCCTGGTCAGGTGCCTGGGTTTGGGTGGGTAAGGAGCTAGGGTCAGGAGTTAGGACTAGTGGTTAGGAGTTAGGGGGTAGGGGCTGGCTGGGAGCACACCTGTCCATGGATGTGCATGGTGTTAATCCGGTCCAGCTTGCGTGTCCAGTATTGGGCTTCGTCTTCCGGTATATCTGGGGAGAGATGGAAAGACCAAATAATGCAGAAATTGAGTTGTCTGTGCGTGTGCGCGTGTACGTGTGTGTGTCTGCGTGTGCTTGTGTGTGTGTGTGTGTGTGTGTGTGTGTGTGTGTGTGTGTGTGTGTGTGTGTGTGTGTGTGTGTGTGTGTGTGTGTGTGTGTGTGTGTGTGTGTGTGTGTGTGTGTGTGTGCACGTGTGTGTGTGTGTGTATACCAAAAGGCAGCTCAAAGCGTGTGTCCAGGAGGACCTGGTGGGAGGTGGGGGTGCTGGTTCCACAGATCTCCTCCTCCCTCACCAGGAGCTCAGAGTCCAGGTGCAGCCAGCTCCCTGAGCCCTCCTGGCCCACCCAGGAGAACACGAAACACCACCCATTATGTACAATAATAAAGAATAAATCATTTTAAATGAAAAGTATGGGAAACGCATGAATAGTAAGGATGTTTAAGTAGGAAGTACTCCCGACATCATAAATCACAAATGAAGATGCAGTTTTTAGTTAGCTCTAACAACCGACTTCTCCAACTCATGATTTGTCATCTTAGCCTTTATCAGTAGAATATAAAGTTTGATAAATATGAATAGAATTGGGGTCGGACAGGGATAAAGTCAGGTTAAAACCAGGTTGAGATTACAGCATAACTCTACCATGATACCGTGATCATTTGCTCCCTACTACCTGACCAGGTGTGGTAGTCATATGGTACAGGTGTGTTACCTGAAGGGGTCTGTAACCCATGTGTTACAGGTGATCAGGTGTATTACCTGGTTAGGTGAGTTTGTTAGTTACATGGTAAAATTGTGTTACCTGGTACAGTAGTGTTACCTGCTACAGGTGTGTCATGTTACCTGGCCAAAGGTGCGTCATGTTACCTGTGTAGATGTGTTACCTGGCACAGGTTAGTTATGTTACCAGGCCATGTGTGTGACCTGGTACAGCTGGGTCGTATTACCAGGTCAGGTGTGTTAGTTTCTTGGTCAGGTCTGTGACCTGTTCAGGCGAGTTAGCTATCTGGTCAGGTTTGTTACCTTGACGGGTGAGTAACCTGGTCAGACTGTGTTATCTTGTCAATTGAGTTAGTCAGCTGGTCAGATACATTACCTGGTCAGAGTGGGGAATGCTGTCCAGGGAGATAATTGTTGTTCCAATCATAGTATCCCAGATCAGACCTTTATTCCACAGTTCTACCACCAAGCTTGAATCTAGATGACTGATCTCACTATCGCCCAAACACAAACACACAAGAATTTGTCGTCAGTTATACTGTTGTTATACTCGGCCACTGAAAGATGCACACAGCCTAGTGCGTCTTTCAAAGGTATGCTTAACGCTGAGATGATGAAGAAGCAGAGAGATTCTTACAACATGAAGTCTTGCTCCCAACATGGCAGATTTCCACGGACGGTAATGGTGGTGCTTTTAACCTTCTGCACCTTCAAGGTCACATAAGCATTGAACTTATCTGGGGAAAAGATCAGAAAATGAAGCTGGCTTAAGAAATGGAAAGTCCTCTCCCTCCAGTCTGGAGGAGTGCTAACTTGATTATAAATGGGATTTATAATCAATCACAATCGTTTCTGTAAGCCATGTAGAACCCCATGCTTCAGTTTACAAGGTAGCCTACATTTCATTGTGTGATTGGCTGAATGAAACTATCAAAATAAACTTCTCTTCATCATGATTATAAATGATCTGGTTTCAAAGTGACAGCTCCTACACCACCACTACCCTCACCGACAGGTTCTACCACTGTACACTACAGCTACCTACAAGCCCTACCACCACCACTACACAACACTAACAGATCCTACCACTACACAGTAACCCCATCTACAGGCCCCACTCCTACACACTACCACCTCCTACAGGCTCTACTCTACATACTACCACCTCCTACAGGCCCTAACCCTACACACTACCACCTCCTACAGGCCCTACCCCTACACACTACCACCTCCTACAGGTCCTACCACCAGACACTACCACCTCCTACAGGCCCTAACCCTACACACTACCACCTCCTACAGGCCCTACCCCTACACACTACCACCTCCAACATGCCCTACCACCAGATACTACCACCTCCTACACCCTACCCCTACACACTACCACCTCCTACAGGCCCACCAGGGGACTCTGAACTGAACGACAGCCCTGCCTCTCTTATCTCTTGTTTTCTCAGTTTGACCCCTTCTGTCGTGATGTTACGCATCGGCAGG
>OMKI01037911.1:0-10109 GCA_900302315.1 Phycis blennoides
CTACGCTTTTTTCCTGCTTCCTTCAGGGTGTTAACCTGTACATCAAGAACCTCGACGACACCATCGACGACGAGAAACTGCGCAAGGAGTTCTCTCCATTCGGATCCATCACAAGTGCAAAGGTAGGCGAACGCCCGAACCGGCGGTTACGCTCGAGGTGATCCCCCCCCCCCCCGACCACGACCGGGGCGAGCCGGGCGTCTCGAGGGGCGGCGGCGGCGGCTGCTGCGCACGCGTGACGTTTTCCCGTCGTCCTTAGGTCATGCTGGAGGAGGGCCGCTCCAAGGGCTTCGGCTTCGTCTGCTTCTCCTCCCCCGAGGAGGCCACCAAGGCGGTGACGGAGATGAACGGCCGCATCGTGGGCTCAAAGCCCCTCTACGTGGCCCTGGCCCAGCGCAAGGAGGAGCGCAAGGCCCACCTCACCAACCAGTACATGCAGCGCATCGCCGGCATGAGGGCCATGCCCGCCAACGCCATCATCAACCAGTTCCAGCCCACCAGTGGCTACTTCATGCCCGCCGTGCCCCAGGTTGTGGAATGCATAGGAGCTAAGCTCCGCGAAATGTACTGAAAGGCCAAACCCCCGAGCGGTGCAATTCAACGTGTGACCGGAATCACTTTGTGCCGTCCGCCAGGCTCAGAACAGAACCACATACTACGCACCCAATCAGATGGCCCAGATGAGACCCAACCCCCGGTGGCAGCAGCAAGGCGGACGGGGTCAAGGTAAGGACACGGCGCGTGAGCAATGGTGCATGTCGCTAACCTATATATGTAGTAAACGTGTATAGTAATGGCTAACCTGAACGCCCGCGTGCACCTTCTCCTCTGCTCCTCCCGCAGGAGGCTTCCAGGGAATGCCGGGCTCCCTGCGGCAGCCGGGTCCCCGCGCCAACATGAGGCACATGTCCCCCAATTCCAACGCCCCGCGAGGTAGGCTGCCTCGCGCAGAGACACATCCACATGACACATCCACACAACTACTCATGTGTTATGAGTGGATCCACCGTAGTAGATCCATAATGAATGGGACACGCCGGTCTTTGATCCTAAAGTAGATCCTAAAATGAACGTGACTTTCCATTCTGTTGTCAATAGCGGATCCCGAAATGAATGTTGACGCTCCCAAGTCTCTTTTACCGACGGTAGGACCCTAAAGCTAATCCCATATCCGTGCCTCCAGGTGGGGGCCAGCCCATGGGCCCCCGTCCCGCCATGGGGGCCTCCGCTCCCCGGGCCATGCCGCCCTACAAGTACGCCACCGGGGTGCGTCACCCCAACCCCCAGGTGGTGCAGCCCATCGCCTTACAGCAGGTGGGCGGCCTCGCAGCGCGGCGCATGTCCACGGGGCGTTTCTGTGGGCCGCGGTGGTGCTTATTGTCCTCGTTGTCGTCCTCCCCAGGCTCAGCCAGCAGTGCACGTGCAGGGACAGGAACCGCTGACGGCCTCGATGCTGGCGGCCGCTCCCCCCCAGGAGCAGAAGCAAATGCTGGGTAACGGTTGCTATATATCCTTTATGATGAATGTAAGACGACATGACTTACAGTGCAAAAGCGTTTAAAAACGCTGCGTTTAGACCACAGGGACAGCAATTGCAATGGCATTGGTGTTGACAGGTTGTCGTACCGAAGTGCAGGGGTCTTGTTGGCAATTTTAGATGCAAATTATACCAGAACACAATTTCTTTAAGACCCATATATATATATATATATATATATATATATATATATATATGTTTATTTTGGAACACTTTTTTTATTTCCCATGCCATTTTTCTCTCCAGGCGAGCGTCTCTTTCCTCTCATTCAGTCCATGCATGCCAGCCTAGCAGGGAAGATTACCGGTATGCTACTGGAGATTGACAACTCAGAGCTGCTGCACATGCTGGAGTCCCATGAGTCTCTGCGCTCTAAGGTAACTGACCCCCGGCCATCTTTCTTTTTTTTCATACAATGATAAATAGCGCCATTGGAACTCATTGGACTTTCCGGGTTTAGCGATGCAAGTTCAGTGAAATCTGTGCGACCCTGTTATATTTGTTCATTTGGTCATGCACGTGACATTTTAATGTGGTAATCTTGGCGAGGTGTTCCTAGAAAAATATATGTTTGAACAAAGATTTTCAAAATGAGTGTTTTATTTGATTTAGTCTGAGCCTACCACTTGCATTCAGTCTGCCAATGCGCGTGTTATGAGTTGCTGTGTGAGTGAATGCTGGCCTGTCTGTGTTCTTCCAGGTGGAAGAGGCGGTTGCTGTCCTGCAGGCCCATCAGGCCAAGAAGGATGCCACCCAGAAAGTCGGTGGCATCACTTCCACTGCACCTGCTGCCTCTTCCTAAAGACACTGTGCTTTGTTGCTGTGGTATGTGTTGATGTGCAGCATACACCAGTGCTGTCCATCAGTTATCGATGCGTGCGGTTTTACTCTTGTGTGTATGAGATATGCTTCAGATGACATTTTGTTTTGTGATATGTGTCTTTCACAGCACATACAAGGAATTCCACACTGGATCTAGACTGCCAATCGGAGTACTTTGGACAAAGGATAATGAAAGAACAAAACATTTGAAACAACAAAATACTTGTGTGTACCAAAAGCAATAATGCAAATAATGGCCTGTTCTTTTTACTCAAGGCCCTTAGAGTTGTGGCCAAGGACAGCCTTTTTTTCTATAAAGAGACTAGACTACTCTTCTTTGTTTTGAAGGTTTTATGATTTAATTGATTTGATTTAATTAAATGGACTTCTTCATCCCATCATGTTATCAGGGGTGTGTAGTGTTCTCAAAAAACATGATATAGCAAGTTTACCAATGTCGTGTACTTATCAATAAAAATGAATACAGCAAGTTTACTAATGTTGTGTAATACTTTTGTTGTAGCTGCTGCTACTACTGTAATAATACTACTATAAATATGGATAGATATGGGATTGAGTACATACTGGCTCAATAATAGCTATATTAAATCCTAATAGTACCTATTAAAGCACTGTTTGAAATTAAAACCTGGCTGGTTTTAATAAATAGGTTAAAATATATCAGTAAAAAAAATCTTTGGTTTTAAAATATGACGATTAATAGGTGAACTTGATGACAATGGAATTGTGCTTTACTTTCAAAACACAAAACTGATCTATCCCTGTCGTCTCCGTGCTGGCTACAGGTGGCGCTACAGCACAATTTAAACGGGATAGGCGGGTTTAGAATACTATCATCCAATGAGAAAACGCTGTGGGGTTATAGTTGAAAGTTCAAATCCAACATGGCGACGACCAAACGGGTGCTTTATGTTGGTGAGTTAACAATAGTTTTTCATTGATTCATGGTTTACAGTCGTAAACATGCAAACTTGTTTTCTTGTTAATCTCAAGCTACTTGACTGTAGATATAATTGAAGTATGTGTGACTGTAGGTTATTAACCGGTAAAATAAGCGTTTGTCCACGCTATGAAGTACATCCTCCGTAAAGTTGTTCAGCCCCAAAACAAGAACGCTACCTTTTTAATTCCCTTTAGATAATGGACTTCTGTGCTATAAAGTACATCCTCCGTAACGTTGTTCAGCCCCAAAACAAGAACGCTACCTTTTTAATTCCCTTTAGATAATGGACTTCTGTTTAAAGTGATTTATAATCGGTGACGACAAGCCAGATCTGGGCTAATTCTGCTTATATTGTGCCACAGATGCAATTAAAGCGTTGGCTATTACAACTTCACCTATCAACACTACTCAATTCAATATCTCCCAGGCAGTTGTTTCCATAGCTTTGCCAGTTTCCTCAACCTGTGTTTTCCTGACAGGTGGTCTAGCAGAAGAGGTGGATGAGAAGGTGTTGCATGCAGCATTTATTCCATTTGGTGATGTCACAGACATCCAGATACCGTTAGACTATGAAACGGGTAAGGATGAAACCTGATTTTTCCGTCAGACACAACATGACAAATATCAATATGGGTTGATAATATCGTTGAATCTTTCCTTTTTTTTCTTTTTCAGAAAAGCACAGAGGTTTTGCATTTATTGAGTTTGAATTGGCAGAGGTAAGTTGTGGCTAGTGAGGCTATTTGTGTTGTGCTGTTGCCATCTAGTGGATCATGAATGCTATCAATCTTACTTCCTCTCTTGCACTTCCTTAGGATGCTGCAGCTGCAATTGATAACATGGTGAGTTAATTACATCATTTACTCCTCTGTATTACTCCACCTTATGTGCAGTATATGTGCATATGGATCTTAAGGATTTTGGGCAGTTGTCTGCTAGGCGTGTAGACCACATTTCAACCATCCCGGGTTAAATGGTACTGCTCTGTATGGTTTCTACTAGTTTCCATAATTCTAACTATAGTTATACACATGATTCATAGTTTATAAATAAATGTTTTGTATTAATTTCTTGCAACTCACTCATAAATAGACTAACCTGTTGTGTGACTAACTAGAATGCAAACCAACAAGTACCATATACCTATTTTTTTTTTTTTTTTAAATGTGCAGAGGTGGAGGCACCCTTGTTGTTCAAAGGCGACAAACATTTCACTCGCTCTTCTACATTCACCTGGCCTGACATGTTGTCCTGTAATTTAGACTCTCCTCAAACAAACACTTGCATCACGTGGGCTTGATTTCCGGCCCTGTATAAATCCACATGTCTGTGACACCATCGTTGGGGTTTCACCATACAAGTCTTCTTTACATTCCTTTTTCCTCTTCCTTCTGCAGAATGAGTCCGAGCTTTTCGGGCGAACGATCAGGGTGAACATCGCCAAACCGATGCGCATTAAAGAAGGCTCGTCTCGACCAGGTGACCAATGCGATGCCGTCACGCAGACACATGGAGGGGGGTGGGGACGTCTGAACCCCAGTCACTGTGTTTGCTAACCCTGTGTCCGCCGCAGTGTGGTCGGATGATGACTGGCTGAAGAAGTTCTCCGGGAAGACGGCGGAGGAGGCCGATGTGGAGGAGTCCGCGGGGCCGACGGCCGGCACAGAGACGCAGGAGGTGAGGCTCCTCATTGGCTGCGATATTAATCAACGCTAGTATGTGGTGAATGCAGACGGAAGGTGTGCTCGTGCTGCTTCTACGCCGGTATGCGTGATGTGCACAGCGTGCATGACACGTTTGAGCTGACACGAGAGGCTGATGAGGGGGACGTGAACGTGGCTTTGTTTTTACAGGGCGAGCCACCAGCCAAAAAGGGCCGGGTAAATCCCCAGGTCTACATGGACATCAAGATCGGAAACAAACCCGCAGGCCGGCTGCGCTTCCTCCTTCGCGCCGACATCGTTCCGATGACAGCAGGTCTGCGCGACACTTCCTCCATTCAATGCCAATGTCTTCACTGGGATAATATTACATGTACCTGATTAAGCCCAGGTGGGAAATCCAGGTGTCAAAGCGGAAGGAGAGGACAGTGTAGGCAAATAATAAAAAAGAATAAATAAAATTATATAGATTTTTTTATTTTTTATTTTAAGTGTAATATACACATTATTGATTCTGTATATATCCTACATCCTTGATCTGCATTCTGCGCAATATATAATTAATTGATTCAAAAAGCTGTATTTCAATCAACTCGGAATGCCATTTCACCAACAACATGGATGAGCGCTGTAGAGCGCCGGGTGTCGTGCACGCCGGCGATTTTTCAGCCATTTCTCTTCCCCTGCGCAGAGAACTTCCGCTGCCTGTGCACCCACGAGAAGGGCTTCGGCTTCAAGGGCAGCTGCTTCCACCGGGTTATCCCCCAGTTCATGTGCCAGGGAGGGGACTTCACCAACCACAACGGCACCGGCGGCAAGTCCATCTACGGCCGCAAGTTTGACGACGAGAACTTTGTCCTGAAACACACCAGCCCTGGTGAGGCCTTTTGCTTCGGTGACGGCGTATCGTTTATAAAGAGTTTTGGCGTCCGTGTTTTTTTTTTCTCGTTTTCGATTTCGAGTTTGCCTCATTCGTCTTTTTGCTTCCCCCCCCCACGTTTTTTGTGCAGTAAAATATGTAATACATTTTTGTTGCCTTGTGACAAGAATGAGATGATAAGATGAGATGATGAACATGGTTCAACATCGTTCACCACTGTACTGTCCCCCATTTTCAGTCTTCAAACCACCAAACAAGGCATGCATATTTGTGGCTCCACATGTGCCCCCATGTGCTCAATATGAATCTCACTCTCCCATGTCGCTATTGGGTCACGACCTTATCGCCACCGCAGATCTCTGGGGCACACTGGTCTACTACACTATTTGGTTTTAATCAACACATCCGTGGTTGGTTGCCTCTGACTCCAAACATGGCAAGTCTCAGTTATCCATGTTCACCGTACTCACGCGTGCCATGAGTAAGGTGGGCACTTAATAACCAATGAGACACTGGAAATGTGTCCTCGTGATCTGTGTTGGTGACAGTATGACACACACACACACACACACACACACACACACACACACACACACACACACACACACACACACACACACACACGCACACGCGCACACGCACACGGTTCATAGGGGGGCTGGTTGGTGTCTGTCTGTGATGTCTACGTCGTGTCTGTGCTTCTCTCCGTGCTGCATGAAGGTCAACTCTCCATGGCCAACTCGGGCCCAAACTCCAACGGCTCCCAGTTCTTCATCACAACGGACAAGACCGACTGGCTGGACGGCAAGCACGTGGTGTTTGGAGACCTCGTGGAGGGCATGGACGTGGTCCGCGCCATGGAGGTAAAGGGGCTTCTTCTGTGTGCTTCCTTCACTCGCATGGAAGGTTCTGTGTCTCTGGGCTCCGCTTTCCACTTTCACGAAAGCCGAGTAAGGAAAGGTATACAAGTTGTGACTTGTGTGGTTTTTTTTTGTTTTTTTGTCCGACAGGCACAAGGAACAAAAGATGGCAAGCCAAAACAGAAAGTCATTATTTCAGACTGTGGAGAATATGTTTGATACGGTGTTATGGGGCGTGTATGTCCAAACAACAACAACAACGAAAATGTTTTCTTGCTTTTCCACTGTGAGTCCACTTCTCTGCCATGTAAATATTTCAATAAAAACACTTTTATAAAGAAGGGAAATCCATCTTTGTCATATTCTTTTAATATTTAACCTTGTAAACGGGCGGTGATGCAGTAGAATGTTTGAAGTGCTGCAAAGGTATTGAAAAAATGGGTCTGCTTGCTACTTTTCATAAAACACTACTTCAGTTCTCTTACTTGTTTGTTCCAAAACAGTATATTGCATTACGTTACATTACATTATAGTAAATTATCTTTGGTTTCAGCTTTGGAGGGCAAGTGTGAGTGCAAGACATGTGAGAGGCGTACATTTTTGTAGTAGTAATTGTTTTAGTAGTAGTTTTTGGGATAGGCTAAAGAATCCGATGATCCTGAATACGATTATTGACAAACCACAGCCTACAGGTGTGCCTTCATATAATTTACTACTAACTTAATTTATTGCTTTTTATAAACCAATAAATTGGTTTGGGCAGAGAACCAGGGCTTCTCTGTTTACGTCCCACAAACCAGATGGGTTTCGTGGGACAATTCGGAATTGCCTTTTTTTTCTTTTTTGCAGGACACACAAGGACTTCCCAGGATGCAACCCTTGTGCCCCATAGGGCTGGGTTCCTGAAAACGGACCCTCGGTGGACCTTGAACCTTGGACAGGGTCAGGGTCCCAGAACGGGGATCACAGTCTGAGAAGGGGCCCCTGAAACCCTGGGGAACAGGTTCCGCGGGACCTTGGACAGGGAAACGGTCTGCGGATGAGGCATTCTAACACGTGTGTAAAAACATTGTCTTCATTATTATTCATCTGAATGTGTTGGGTTAGTGTAAAAAAATTGGGTCACGGGTTATAAAAAAAGGTTGAGGATCCCTGAACAAACATCTTTTAAAAGGAACAGGTTTTTGTGGTTTACAGCGACAAATAATTATTATTTGAAATAATCGAAATGCAGGGGAATAAATAAAGTGACGTGTATCGGAATGTTAAAACACAGAAAACAGAGATAATACGTATTAGTCCTAATCTTAGAGGATATAACATTAAGAAATACAAGTGTTAACTGACTGATGATAGTTAACACTTTAACACAACAAAGTCACACATTCTTAACTCTTGAACGCCAGAGGAAGTTGATTCTATTGGCCTCACGGAGAGATCACCAATTTGCATACCTGCAGCATTACAGATCGTTGTGTTGATTGTAACACTAAAGCAACATACACACATTTCCCACTTTTGATGGCACTTTTTTTTTTGTGCCAGCGAGCAAGTCACTCGTTTCTCGGCTAGCGTCCCTACTAAGAAAAACCCCATAGGCCTACGCTTGGTCTCTCTTGGCGGCTTGATCGGCGTTGTTTCCACGTAGGCCTGTCCCCTTCGTTAAGTAGTAGCAGGGGTGAACCTCTGCCGAGCATCGCGTCCCAACCACACCTGGACAGGTTTGAGTTGAATGCGTAGCTTGCATTGCTCCACCCTCCACTGTTCGGTTGAGCAAGCTCCTGAGGTTTTTTTTCTGTCTTGTTTTTTTTTTTTGGTTGTATCACTGGAGGATCGAGGCTATTGAAAAGTTTTTCTTCCGTCTTCCGACGCTGCCGAGGTTCCCTGCTGTAAGTACAAACGTTTAAACAAAGGAAGAAAGTTGTCCGTACTTTCTGTTGTAAATAGTCGCTGTATCTCGTTATTCGTTTGGCTCTCCTGACACGTTAGTCTTATTGCCTGCGCTTTAACGCCTTGGAATCCATAACAGACAGCGATGCACCGCAGACACGAAACTTAAGTTTCGAGTTGGTTGTGACTATTTCTTTACGTTAACTGTAAAACTGTGAACGAGACTGTGAATTTTTCTCATTAAAATCATTTGATCGTTTATAGGAGTGAATTGTTATCGTGTGTGTTGTGTGTGTGTGTGCGTGCGTGCGTGTGTGTGTGTGTGTGTGTGTGTGTGTGTGTGTGTGTGTGTGTGTGTGGTCGGGGGAGTGGGGGAATGATTTCATTACCATTCCGGACTTAACAGTGTGAAGTTATAGCGCTTCATCTATAAGCCCACGTCTACTCTTTTTTTTTTCTTCTTCTTCTCCTCACGCTTTTAGAAACCCGAGATCTTACTTTTTTTCAGACTCGCTGGGACATCTCAGCTCGGTGCGAGCGAGCGAGAGAGCGAGCGAGAGCCCGAGGAGCTTCTCCTTCCCTTCGCCAGGAAAGCCTGCGTGTGACTCAGTCCCGCCATGAACTGGGCATTCCTCCAGGGCCTCCTCAGCGGGGTGAACAAGTACTCCACGGCGTTCGGCCGCGTGTGGCTCTCCATCGTCTTCCTCTTCCGCGTCATGGTGTTCGTGGTGGCCGCCGAGAAGGTCTGGGGCGACGAGCAGAAGGACTTCAAGTGCAACACGGCGCAGCCCGGCTGCCACAACGTCTGCTACGACCACTTCTTCCCCGTGTCCCACGTGCGCCTCTGGGCGCTGCAGCTCATCTTCGTCACCTGCCCGTCGCTGCTGGTGGTCATGCACGTGACCTACCGGGAGGAGCGCGAGAAGAAGCACAAGGAGAAGTACGGCGAGAACTGCCCGCGCCTCTACGTCAACACCGGCAAGAAGCGCGGCGGCCTGTGGTGGACCTACGTGCTGACGCTGGTGTTCAAGATCGCCGTGGACACGGTGTTCGTCTACCTCATCTACCACATCTACGAGGGCTACGACTTCCCCTCGCTCATCAAGTGCGAGGTGCCGCCGTGTCCCAACAAGGTGGACTGCTTCATCGCCCGGCCCACCGAGAAGCGCATCTTCACCCTCTTCATGGTGGTGACCAGCCTGGCGTGCATTCTGCTGTCCGTCTTCGAGATCGTCTACCTGGTGGGCAAGAAGTGCCGCGAGGGCCTGGTGCGCCTGCGCCACTCGCACCGCGACTCCCGGGGCGGCCAGCGCGGCCACCAGGCGCTGGCCAAGAGCATGGGCGCCTCGCTGGGCGGCGGCAAGAACGGGAACCTGGTGGAGGCCAACACGCTGCGGCTGATGGAGAGGGCCACGCCGGCGCCGGCGTACAGCGTGGCCGTGCCGTCGGACGAGATCACCGCCAGATGAGGGGGGGGGGGGGCGGGCGCTGTTTG
>OMKI01037918.1:0-17500 GCA_900302315.1 Phycis blennoides
ATATAGCAGTTAAAGGTCCAGTGAGGGGCATCTAGCGGAATGGACTTGGCAGAAATTGAATATAACTACATAATAAATATATATATTTATTATGTTTTAATAAATATATATATTTATTATGTTTTAATAAATATATATATTTATTATGTTTTAATTGGTGTGTAATTACATTAAATTAGAATCAATGTGTTGTCGTTACCTTAGTCTGAGCCCTTTATATCTACATTATAAATATTTAAACTACATGCAAGAACAAAATACATAAACCATTTTGTCATTATCTCATTACAATTTCTAACCAATTATGAATTGCTTACCAATGACTACTCATGTTGGAACAATGCATTATAAACGTTTTACAATTTATTTTCACTCTTTACAATTTACTGCTTGTATTAATGCTTGAACATTACAGTTTAAGCATTACAGTAAATCACTGTCTGTGCAGTCCTTCCTCTACCAGAGGTAGAGGAAGGACTGCACAGACAGTTATTTTTGTTCCAGTATTTTTAAGGTTTCAGTCTGCTTCTGCATCAGAATGAGGATTCAGGAAGTATTTTGAAGTTTTGCATTAGGAGGAAATTGTGGTTACGAGCAGAGAGAGACAGCATGGGTTTTGTCAAATGTGCCAAATAAGAATATGTCAGACTTAATTTACATGCAGGGTTCATATTTAATTATGTAATTGTTTTAGAATTGAGCGAAAATTATACATTGAAATCAGAGATAAAAAATATGTTATATGTAGCTGGAATCAAATATATAAATTATATTCTCAATAATATTTCAAAGACCAGGTTCTGTCAGTCAGTTATACTATAAAAACATACTCAATTTAAGGGCAACATAATTACCATTGACTTCTCAATACTGTTAGTCATGAGGTTTGCTACTGAAACAATTGGCTTTGCTCCTTCTAAAGCAGTTAAATCTGTAAAAGAAGAAGATGAAGAAGAAGAAGAAAAAAAACCATGAGGTAAATTAAGTGTATTAGAATTAAAATAATTGAATTAGAATTATAGTAAAAATAATAAAAATAAATGTATTGTGATGTTATTTATTTCACCTGAATGTTTGGTACATTTGTAAACATCTTTTTCATTCAAAGTGCAATCGAATAATGCTCTGGAGTTTGGAGATGGAATCAGGACTCTAAAATTGAAGTTACATCATGAATAACAAACAATCAATTCGCTTCACACTCCATCCCACTAGGATGGTAAATTAGGGTTCACTTACCCATCTTTGGACTGAACTCCTGTTTGTCCAAAAAGGACATCATTACCCTCTTGAAAGGTATTCACCGGTTTCTCATAGATGTTGAAGCCTTCAGTCGTCCATGTTACTACAATAGTTTACAATGTTTCTAAATTATAAATTAGGCCTTTGATTGATTCAAATATTTCACATCAATACATGTACCTACCTGTCAATAACAATATCTGTGCCCATGCCATCATTGCTACTGTAAAGGAGAAAGCAAAAAAATGTTAATGCTTTCCTTCTCCTACCATTTCAATGGAGTTTTGAAAATACGACTTCCCCTTTCAATCTTCTGCAGATCGCTGACTGCATGTCGAAAATACCAGTGATGCTAGGGGAGGAAGGGGCGGGATCTCCTCTATGGTTCTGCTCTCATAAATTAACTCAATGTTTTTCGGCTTTGAAGACCACTTGACAATCTCAATGAGATACATTTGTATTTAATTTTTTACTAGTCAACAAACGGGGTGGTTAGTTAACACAACTTGAAAATTAAGATCAAGTAATGTAAAAAATAACAATATATGGATTTTCCATTCCAGAAACCAAACAGGAAGGCACAGAGGACACCTGCTCGTCACCGGCTCTCAGTCACAATGGCAATGCCACTGCAACGATTATCAATGTGCATCAGCTTTTTTTTTTAAGATACAAACATAAGGATTGTTAACATGTTGATGAACTTGAATGTTTCAAGATTGCAACACCTAGCCTACAACCCTATGTGAATCTGTGTTTTGTATCTTCTGTATGGAACATACTGTTACCAAAACTTTAAATATGTCTACAAATACAAAATTGCCTCATGAAAGGATTAAAGCTAGCTAATTCTGTGAAACTTTGAACCAATATAATTTGAATGAGGAACAAATATATCCATTGCTTTGACCATTCATTAATACACAGGACAAGTTACTATCCCTCGTGCCGTCATCCAAGGTAAACACATGTAGAAGGCCAGCTCGGATAAGACCAAACACACAACACGCGAGTGACATAACCACCATTACAGTCGGTGCAACACCATAGCAGACATCAGGCAACGCCATCATAAATCTACGGAGTCATTCCTCAGGTGGCACCAATCACCCATTACCTAGCCTAGCCAACAGCGGTATGCGGCACCTCATTGGGGTTATCAAGTGGGTACCTTCCTTCACCGGTGTTTCGTTACGTTAGGCCCCACAACATCTCAAGAAGGCTTAACTGTGTATTCCAGTGTCCTGGAAACACACCCCTCTATGCCACCACATCACAATTCCCTCTAATCCTCACCGTTTAACGCCTGCCATCACCCTAGCTTATCCCTCCTAGTACATGGAGCTGTTGACATCATAGTCATCATATCATCCATGTGAGCCCTGATTGGTGGGAGGCGCAGCCCTCCCTGCAACCTTTCCCCACCTACTACCGAAGCATGGTGCAGAGACACGATGTCTTCACAGCATGCCTGACATTGTGTTTCAAAGAAAAGTATTCTTATTTCCGCTCTCAACTGGCATGTATTCTGGTCTCTCGTATCTCGTCATTGGTTTCCTGTGGAAACCAAAGACATGTACAGAACGTTGTCAAGTTCCCCAGTCCCACATGTTATATGCAGTCTATATATGTTGCTGAGCAGGGCGGAAACACAAACAGTAACCGCAAGTGTACGTTGTTCTGGTGTGTCAGCCTTTTCTGGAAACTGAAATGCGATTTTCACCATCACATTCAAGATGCCACTCAAGCAACCTTCAAACCTTCAAGATGTTGCACATGTACAAGAGCATAGTCTGGTTCACCTTGTGCTCAATAAGTGCATCTTTAAATGGTAAGTAATTTAAAGAATACATTTAGCGATCAGAAATATCGGAGAGTATGTTAATTATAAATGACTTAAGAGTAACAATATCACAAATGTTTTTTTGTGTTTATCACTTTTCCTTCACCTCGTAATCCGTCATTTTCCGACATGTCACCTGTTTGTGTGCTTATCATAACACAAATATGGCACACTGTTATTACACTGTTATTACACTGTTATTACACTGTTATTACACGTCTTCAGCACAGCCCCACTGCCAGGAGCCCTGTGACAGTGTGATGCTGAGCGCCTGGCTGGGCTCCTCCATCCTCCTGCCCTGCCCCACTCCCTCAGCCCCGGCTGCTCCCTGGATGCTGTGGCTCCACAACGCCGGAGCCCCGCTGGTCAACCTGACCTCTCGGGGGAAGGTTCAGTTCATGGAGCCCAGGCAGGGTCGGGTGAAAGCCTACCCCAACGAGGGCTACAGAGGGAACTTCACCATCCGCATCGACGGCCTTCAAGAGTCTGACCTGGGATGCTATCAGTGTGGACAAGGCCCTGCATGTCACCAAGTCGTGGTTCAAAAGCAAGGTGAGAAATATGGTTATTACCGCTCTGATAATAATAATAACAACACGAAGAAGAATGATAATGACTATTATGATTATACTGATCTATGATGTAATCACAATCATTGTTCTTATATAATTAATGCATTGTTTAATAATGTTATCCTGGTTGTTATTATGATGAGAGAGTGAGAGAGAGAGAGTGAAAGGGAGAAAGAGAGTGAAAGTGAGAGAGAGAGAGAGAGAGAGAGAGAGAGAGAGAGAGAGAGAGAGAGAGAGAGAGCGAGAGAAACAGACAGGCTGACTGTATGAGAGAGAGAGCGTGTTTCGTGACCTTCTGCTGTTTCTCAAGCAGAAATTGATATCAGACTTCCGTTGTGCGTTACCGCTGGCCTGACCACCTTCATCCTGTTTGCATGTATCTGCTCACGTGAGTTATTCCATCACACACCGTGTTACAATCACATATCACACTCACCCACTGACTTCATGGATTGGTCTGAGTTTAAGCAGAGGGATGTTGGGTTATTTGGGTCATTTATTGGCACAGAGATTGATTATTGACTGTGAAACAATTTTTTGGGGCCTACACGGGTGGGGCAAATGGGAAATAGATTGTGGACAAGTATGAATGAAGTAAATAATTACGATATATTTAATGTAATTAAGTACAAATTCTTACTTCCGCAACAGGGAGTAAAGTGTGTTCCCGGACACACAGAAGGGCCCTGTGGAGTCCAGGTGGAAGAGGTAGGGCTGCACAAGCACACAGAACCAAGCAATGCAATAGACCCACACACAGAACTAAATTTGAGATACTACCATTTCACGATTTACTCGTAAAAGACGTGAAAGCTATTGTGTTTTTCACTCCCAGGAGACAACAACGACCAAATCATGCTGTGGTTCACACCACTTATTCTCCTTGTGAAAACGTCATCTATCATCACGCTGGTTTCGTGGCGACTTTATTTAGGTTCTTGCTGCTAGTTCAACAGCAGTCACCTGTTGCTGTTGTATTGATTTGGGGTTTTATTTGTATTTTTGTTCATAAGAAAACACTGAGCAGGACCCTGCGGCCACAGGCCAATCTGAGGTCGCGTCCCCGTCCAGAAATGAAGATCACGACCCGGCCGGAATCGTTCACGATCTTGAGTGTTGTCGGAATCAAAGGGTTCCCTGTCATGCAGTCAGGGGACACCCGCAGCTCGCACGGACCAGGAGCACTGAGAGAAAGCAGGCGCAGCTACACAGAGGTCTCTGATGAACGCCTTGTGCGTCATATTTATGGCACATACATCTATTAACAAACCCCCTAAAGCAAGCCGGCCTAATTCTTGCAAGCTCGCCTCTGTTTTTTGCGAAGCGAATTTGGTGTGGGTGTGTGAGACTAACTCTAATGCATCTTCCTCATTTTCAGAAATCTTCGGCCGACTGCGACGAGCAAGTCGTCATTTTTACGGTAATTTGAATCTCTGATGACTTCATGTAAGCCGTACATGAACCTTATTTTTTACATAATGTCTGTATTAAGGTTCTTTACTGACAATAAGGCCGTATAACTTTACAGTAAATCAAGATGAAATAATCCAGCAAGCGATGGCTGTTCAAAAAGATAGACCACGCAGAGGTAATGAGAGCAGTTGTTTCAGAAAATAACTACAAAAACATTTCTAAAATATTTTCATGTAATGTTATTTGTTGGTTATTGCAGCAAGTCGTCCGGCAAAGAAAGCGAAACAGAGTGAGTAGGCCATCTTATTTGTTCATTATCAAAGTCAAAATTGTCGTCATTTTGTTTTCATGGTTGTTTCACTCACTTTGTTTCTGTTCTTCAGGATATGAAAACCCAATTTACAACAGGAGCCATGGCCAACTCTTCGATCTTTAGAAATAAACGAAATAAACTAAATAAAAAAAAATTACGGTTTTGTTAACAGTTAATGATTTCAAATGAATAATGATAGTAGGGTACTGTAATTCATAACTGTCAGCATATGTTTGTTTGTATGTCTCCTTATTCTTATTAATAGAAAAGTTGAAAATGTCCTTTCTCTATCGAGGCATGTGATTGATGTTTTGCGTGATCCCATGATGCATTTCTTTCCACCAATCACTTATCCCGAATAAGATCATAGCTAAACATGATTATATTCAACCTAATACCTAAACTCAACCTTCCCTGACATGTACTGCAAATTCATTAATTCTATGTTATACCTTTGATTGAATTTGTTATTGTCAAATAAAGGACAATTTATAACACCATATATCCTGTGATGTATAATTTAGTATATAGGGCGAGGGATAAGGCTTTTGGATAATTAGTAGAGGTGTGCGATACTGCATATTTTGGTATGATCCGATACCAAGTAAATACGGGACAGTATCACCGATACCGATACTTTTCAATAAATAAGGTGGATGCGTCATTGAATTGCTAAATCTCAATTAATTTTCATGACCTTAAGTGTTTTTTGTGATGTTTCCTTTTTTATTATTAAATAGTTAAAACCCAGGACAGAATTAGGACAAAGTTTATAATTCAATAGATGCTTGTTTGTTTGCTTTGCGCGTCACGTGACCCACATGACGGCGCAACATCCAAACACAATAGGGGGGGGGGGGAGCAAAGTGTGCCTGCTCTGCGCTGACACAGGAGCGGCGAGTCCGGCGACCTGGCTGTTTCCTCTTTGCCGAAACCGCAGCATTGCAAACAAGAGCGGAACTTAAAGTAAAGAATCGATCTCACCAGGCTAGTATCGATCCGATACCGATCCGGACTTGGTATCGATACTATCGATATTTGGATCGATCCGCCCACCACTAATAATTAGAGTCAATGAGAAACATCTGGTTGGATTTTCGACATGAGACCAACCTCAACCACTTAACTAAACATTATGACTTCTATCCATAAACTTTGGAACTGTATTACATTCTCCCTGTTCATTTGGAAATGCAAAGTATGTTGCTCTTCAAAACCATTTCAAATGGGGGATTATTCCCTAAAAAACAACACCATACTTTGCCAGGAAGACTTCATGTCTATTTATATCTCAAAACAGCAATTTGCACATCTCCCCTTTGCCATTTATGTTCAAGGTAAGACTAAGGAATATATTCTTACAGTTTATTTTTTAAGGCATTTTGCTAATTCATATTTTCAACATAGATGAACAAGGCAGGTATTACGAAGCCATGGCCATTGCTCATCAATGCCACTACTTCTTCAGAGAAACGGTTAACTTTGTCATCCTAACGGTTTCTTACCATGGCTGTTTTGTGACAAGACAAGTAAGCCTCACTTTGAAGCGATCATCAACAATGACCCACATCGATTATTGTTCAGATGTGTCTTACCTGCCCAAACCCTGTTGACCTTTCAGAAACATTTCACAACGTTGAGTGTTGTCATCGTACAATTCGCAAACAATGGCAGGGTTGATTTAATGAAGCCAACCCCTGTGACATGTAAAGCTGTACATAAAGGTACAAATGGCTTCCTGGCGGATACATTTCTGTATCCGCACATTCATTTTTGTGGCGTTATCTTTGATATTTTAGAAGTCATTGCTGATTATCCGAATGTGTCCAACAGAAGAAATAACAGAACAGAAAGGGCTTCCGTTGTCGCCGCACTTGGCCGAGCCCTGTGACAAAAATGGATTCAACATCGTAATTCACAAGAATGCCACAGTGCCCCCTTTGAATCTGGACATCATCCGAATCCCCTCCAGCCAAAGCATGACGTGTAAACCCAAAACTAGATCCGTCAACTCTATCACTTTCAGCTTTCCATTCACTGAATGCGGCACCCGTTCTGTGGTACGTAAAATGCTGAAACGCAATGCACTTAAAGAATCCGCCGGCCAATGCATCTAAAAGAACTATTGGACGTTCCTTTCAGGAGAAAAATAACAGCATTATCTATTGGATCAACATCATGGCAAAGAGAGAGAGAGGATCGAGAATTAAACTACCCCCCTTCCGGTATGAAAATGACGAGAGATCATATTTACATTTACATTTACATTTATGGTCATATGGTTCATGTCTGACTTCATTTTTGTAGTGCACGTAATTCAGTTGCAGTTCTTGTTTCCGACAGCCTGACGGCGGTGTGCAGCTTTGCGTTGCCGAGCATGTCTCTGTTGGATGTGAAGCTCGTTGGCCAGAGGGCAGAACATCCATCGCCATTGAAGAGTGATGGAACACTCAGGGCGGAGTTGAGGTTTGCTAAAGGTGGTTCTGTGTTTCTGCTCATATATGGTTGTGTGTGCCAAAAAGTCTTATTGTGTATGCCTATTTTGGCTTTAAGCAAATATCAATATGTCCATTTACATTGTATTGTTATTTATCAGTTCATATGTAATTATTGTTTGCATCAATGCCAACCCATTATTGAAGAAGTGTATCTCCAATGGAAGTAAAGATGCCCACATGTACTGTACATCTCCAGATTCTTCCTACAGGTCCTTCTACTCGTCCCGCAGCCCGCCAATAGCCACTCGGCTGGGACAGCCTGTTTACGTTGAAGTGCATCTTCTCAAGTGTGAAGATGGAGCACTTGAGTTGCTGCTGGAGAACTGCTGGGCCACGCCCACTCACAACCCAGACAGCCCGCTGAGATGGAACCTGCTCGTTAAACGGTCACTGCACTCTTCCTATTTCCAGTGGTGGAAAGAAGTAACTAAGTACATTAACTTAAGTACACATTTGAGGTAGGCCCTACTTGTACTTCACTTGAGCTTGACAGATTATGTTTATTTACTTTTGATACAGATGAACAATACAAAATACAAGCACTACATACATTATATTATTACATCAATAAGGCTTTATTGGTCCCAGGAGGAAATTCATAACATACCCAGCATTCTGTAAATTAAAATTAGCTTTACCTTTACCAACTGGGACATTAAAGCATCAATACATTTAATCCTATAATATAGATTATTCTCAAATGGGTCATTCTGCATAATGAGTCAGTTTACTTTTGGTACTTTAAGTATATATTGATGCAAATACGTTTGTACTTTTACGTTGAGTAACATTTGCAAAGCAGGACGTATTACTTGTAACAGTTTTTCCACAGTGTAGACCTATTACTTTCACTGAAGTATAAGATCTGAGTGGGCCTACTTCTTCAACCACTGTTTATTTCCTTAGGCACCTGAAAGTCAAACTAAATATCTGTTCTGTAATGATCCAGGTGTCCTTTCAGCGGGGACAGCCACGGCGGGACTCTCTTGTGGCCGGTTGAGTCCAGCAAGGACGTGAGGTTTGCGTCACTTCGAAAGCGCTTCGTCACCAAACTCTTCTCGTTTGTGAACGTGCCCCCAGGGTGGAGCCGACTGGTACGTGACCGGAAACAAAGCTCCATTCAAAAAAAACATTCAACATTTAAACATTCAAGTAAAAATAAAAACTTAATGTTACTACAGGTGTATTTCCACTGCAATATAGAGATATGCAAAGGACAAGATTGCATGCAATGTAACAATCGTGAGTGGGTTTATACATGTCATTTGACTTTCAAGTCACTCATTTCTTATTGATGCCTTTGTAGGCTATATTGTCAACATGATTTGCTGATTTGCTCAATTATCATTCTCATTGTTCCAGTTGCTCCAGAAAGAGTGCTACAACCCAGACTGGCGAGAAGTCAGAGGATTCTGCACAATGTAGTTTCGGGTGGACCCCTTGCCCTTCTTGTGAATAAATGACCCGCTTAGTCTTCAACTATTCATCCGGCAAATAAACATTGAACACTGCTGACGCAAACGACCTGTAGTCACGTGTTGATATTTCTGCCAATAGCAGCTCGATGTTTCGCGGAAGTGATTTCACGCATGCGTTTTCTCAACGAAAACAAGGCAGGGTGGCTGTGTTTTACACCGAAGTTGGAAGTCATGTTTAACATTACATGATTAGACTGTTGATTGTATATACTTTTTTTACAATTATATTTTTACCAAATTAGAAAAAAGGAAACCTTTTTATAAATTTTCGTATCATGTCAAAGCCAAATAAGTGTGAAACTAAACGTCGGGATGAAGCGCAAAGGCTGCCCATTCATCAACACAAAGCCAAACTTACACAACTGGTGAAGGACAACGTGTTCCTAGTTGTGACTGGTGAAACCGGCAGTGGGAAAACCACACAACTTCCACAATATTTGTATGAAGCAGGTATGTATGGCGGCCCACTTCGATTCCAAATGTGATCTTATACGATGTGGTAAAATAAGAGAGAGGGGGTGTAAAGAGTTACAACGTTGACATGCCTCCTCCTTCCAGGTTTGTGTAAGGCAGGTATAATCGGGATCACCCAGCCGCGGCGAGTGGCGGCTATCACAGTTGCCCAAAGGGTCGCTCAGGAGATGCGCTGCACATTGGGCAAAGAGGTCGGCTACCAAGTGCGCTTTGATGACTGCACATCCAAGGTGAGCGACGAACGCAGGGAGGCCAAACAGGCTGGCGATATCGAACATTGGAAATGGCTAAATTGACTTGCAATTTGTGTCGCAACCAGGGTACGATGGTGAAGTACATGACAGACGGATGCTTGTTAAGAGAGACACTGGCAGATCACCGCCTTTCGCAATACAGCGTTGTGATTTTGGATGAGGCCCACGAGCGGAGTCTCAACACTGTGAGTGAATCGTGTAAACGGTGGTAATGCAAGTATAGTCTTAAATACACTCTCTTCTGTTTAAGCTGCTTTTTCTTGACCGAAGAAGGCGGCTTACTAGAATAGCAAGTGTTGGAATAGCCCACGACCACCACTGATACTCGTTGAACAATCGTATCAGTTAATTAAAACAATCTGCACCTTTTCCCCCCTAGGACATTCTTTTGGGTTTGTTAAAGAAAACGCTCCTTGATGTTAATAAAGGCGCAAAAGGTGTTTCAATCCCACTGCGTGTTGTGGTGATGTCTGCCACGTTGGAAACAAACAAGCTCTCCACCTTCCTCGGCCATTGTCCCGTCTTCACCATCCCTGGCCGGACCTTTCCCGTCACCAGCCACTTCGGTCGCGCCGTCGGCCCGAAAGAAGTCGACAGCTCCAGATATGTGAACGAGGTCGGTCGCTATTGCATCGCAAACTTGCTTTGTTTGTGAATTTAAACTCGCTCTTTGTGTTCTTGACATGCCATGTTATGTGTTTGACAGGTGGTGAGGGTGGCCCTGGAGGTGCACTCCAGTGAAATGGCGGGGGACATTCTCGTGTTCTTGACAGGTGAAGACTGGTTTACTGAGCTCACTGCACCGCTTTCACCAAACCACCCGAGGGACTCCTCTGGGTCTGAACTTTAAACGTTTCATGTGTGCCAGGTCAATCCGAAATTGAGAAGGCCTGCGACATGTTGTACGAGAAGGCTGAAAGTATAGACTACCGGTACGATGTGCAGGACCGAACCGTGGAGGGGCTGCTGATCCTGCCTCTCTATGGATCCATGCCCACTGGTATGAACAGCCACATCATTACTGCTTCCTGTATTCTCTGATATGCATGTTCTCGTATTACATTAAAAGTGCAGAGAGAACAATGTGCGGAACCACAGGTGTTTCAACCGACAGGGTCAAAAAATGAAACCATTATGTGATCAACAACCAGTCCAATCGATCCGTAAATCAAATAAAAGTTTAGTCCATGCTTTCAGCATCAATGGAGAATCTTAAACGATGCTCATCTAAGTAAAGAGAATCTCCGGTCATCACCAACCAAAAATATAATCAGAAATGACATCATGGTCTCATGGATGTCAAGAAGTCAATTTAGCAGTTAAAGGATTTTGCTTCCCAGAATGTATGTAATTCGGCTCACTAATGCCGTAAAATGTTGATGCGCACACAGCATACACATCTAGATGGCGATATCAATTTCAAAAATGTCCCTCGGGATGAATAAAGTATCCATCTATCTTATCTATTCTGCACATTAAAAATCAGTCTTGGTCAGAAAGTGAAGAGCGAATAAAATGCATGCTAGCAATGGCTGTGTTACATAGCTTCACTTTACAAACGAGAACACGTTTAATGAGAACGTCCGTCGTAATCCCCTACGCCTCCTTCACAGATCAACAAAGGCAGATCTTTCAACCGCCTCCTCCTGGAATAAGGAAGTGTGTGGTGGCCACCAACATCGCGGCCACATCTCTCACCATCAATGGTATAAAGTAAGTCTGACCGCTCCCTCCTGCTCAGGGTCCATGAGCCACAAGTAGTCATCTGAATGAATACAGCACATGCTTGCACAATGCACAATGCTTGAAACTTGTTCTGGTGACTTTCTTACTGTATTAGCTGCAATGAAATGTTGTACCTTTTTATGACAAATGTACTCTTTGTAAGTCGCTTTGGATAAAAGCGTCTGCCAAATGCCCTAAATGTAAATGTAAATGTAAGCACATTTTGAAGTTGAGATGAAGAGAAAATAACGTGAAGTGGCCGTTTTCCCCAAATAGATACATCGTCGACAGTGGGTTTGTGAAACAGCTGAACCATAACCCGAGGGTGGGCATGGACATACTGGAGGTGGTGCCCATATCCAAGTACGTGCACCGTGCGGTTCCGCGCGCTGCCGTCGTCGATCGTGTGCGACGTCACCGTCGTACCTCGTTAACAGCCGTGTGCTAATTGGGCCGCGGGGCTTGGCGTCTCCCTCTCGTTGACAGGAGTGAGGCCCAGCAGAGAGCGGGCCGCGCCGGACGGACCGCAGCCGGGAAGTGCTTTCGCATCTACACCAGTGAATTCTGGGAGAAGTGCATGCTGGACTACACGGTGCCAGAGATCCAGAGAGCCAGCCTCACAAGCGTCATCCTCACGCTCAAGTGTCTCGGGGTCCATGACGTCATCAGGTCTGCAAATAATCATCCCACGATGGCAAACCCGTCTCCATTCAGGGATTTGGCTCGATGGTTGATGTAGTGTACATGCACATGACTGCTTTACTTGAGTAGCCAAAGCCATTGCTTGATGGGCCCACGCTGTTTGGTTTAAGGTTCCCTTACCTGGACCATCCAGAAGAGCGGTTGATATTGGAAGCACTGAAACGGCTCTACCAGTGTGACGCCATTGACAGGTTTGTTTTCTACCCCTAAGCACGTCCATCGCCGCATGGTGACAGATACGGTGATGAATTGAGGCTCAAAGCTGGGGTAGGCAGCTCCAGCCAAAGCTGGTTGGAGAAACCAGCCAGAGTAAGCTAGAAAGACTGTAAAGACAGTCTCATAAGAAATGAGAAAAAAAACATTTTTAAGACGCCTACCCTTTCATTGGCACAATCTGTCCTGGTTTTAGGAGAGGCAGGGTGACTCGGCTGGGTGAACTGATGGTGGAGTTCCCCCTGCAGCCAGGCCTAACCAGGGCCTTGCTGAAGGCTGCGTCCTTTGGAAGTGAAGACATTCTCCTCCCGGTGGCCGCCATGCTTTCTGTAGAAAACATCTTCATCAGACCAGGTACGGCAGCAGGCAAGCACCAGTGCCCAGGTTTTCATTTATGCTGTGCTTTATAATACTTGGCATTCTATGACACAATATACAATGTACAAAATGATCTGTGCTCATTGTCTGTCCTGTAAGAATGAGCACTCCATTTGTTATACTCTGGTAATGGAAGCTGTCCAACACTTTCTGGGTCTCATGGGAGAATGTTTTCAGCGAAAAGCAGATGTTATTTTTTTCATGGTAGAGAAAGATGAGGAGCACCACAACACCACCATATACATGCACCAAAAGTATACACGCACTCGTACGATGAACACAGCCACATACTGAGTCTCACATCCAGAAGACCAAGCACGTCATCCACCAGTTCTGGTAATATGAACCTGGCCTCCCGTCACATCCTCAAACAATGAAAGTATAACCGATAGCTGTGGCATGCCCAGTTCCCCTCTGAGCAAGTACACGCTTCCGCATCTCATGTGTAATGCGTTAACGGCAATGAATTTTTTTCACCTTCTTCTGACGAATGTCAGAAGAAGACAAAACTTATTGTAAGTCGCTTTGGACAAACGCGTCAATTGAAGGCCTTTTGGGGTTCTGTTGGCAACGGCTTGCACCCAATGGGGAGTGGAGGAAGGAAGTTGACAGGATGCACCTGACCAATGGTAGCCACTGAGGTGTCTGAACAGGCTTTGCCTGTTGCACTCGACTCAGAAGCCCGACTGCCTCAACAGCTGTTTGTGCCACATCTGGCCACATCTGGCTTCTCATCCGTTGGGCCAAAAAAAAAAAACAATCGTGTCAGTTTTTTTTTATTTTAAGTTGTGTGTTAAAATGTGTATTTTAGTTGTGCCAACATTGGGGAGGGGTGTTCTAAAAAGATGGTCATCCGTATAACTTGGACTGTTGTCCCATTTGTCAGGCCATCCAGAAAAGCAGAAGGAAGCAGACACGAAACACAGGCAGCTGGCTGCCAAGGCAGGCGGTATGAATGACTTTGCCACACTATTGTGTGTGTTTCAGTGGTGTAAAGCCAGGTACAGTGATTACATGAAATGACTGGAACATTAATTTAATTTAGAAATTAAAAAAAATCCTAAAGCTGAGGATTCATCACGTGCCACATGTTTTTCCAAATGTACTTAATGTTTTTTGTGCCGCATTCCACAGCGATTCTCCTTCAGCATGGTGTAAAGACAACTGGATCCACTGGAGGGCGCTTAAGTCAGCTTTCAGCATAGAGACTCAGCTGCGTGAAATACTTCTCCGGCTACAACAGGTAGCTATAGATGACCTCTGATTAACATTTAAAGCTCTCCAACGTGAAGTTTGCAGTCCAGTTCTTCGCTAGCATATGGTGGACTGTGTTTTGATAATACTGGTGATCTTGCGTTCCAGAGGAGAGATTTCCCTGTGGAAACGTTTACTGGCAACAAAACTGAACTGTTCAGAAGATGCCTCTGCACAGGATACTTCACCAATGTTGCCAGGAGGTACCACAATGTCGTCACGAGGTCTTGTTCTTCATTAAACACCTGCTTGTTTTTTTTTACTTGTTTTGACGATTTAACTTCCCTCTAAAAACACTTGCCTAGGTCAGTTGGAAAGGTCTTTTCCACAATGGATGGTCATGGAACCGCAGTTCATGTTCACCCGTCATCTTCGGTAAATGTTTTATTGACATATTTGTCAAGGTCTTTGGAGTATTTTACTGAAAGTACAGTAATACATACTGTACTTTCCATATTGAGCTTTTTCCGTATATTCTCCTCAGTTATTTGAGCAGGAGGCTGAGCTGGACTGGGTCATCTTTAATGACATGATGGTCACATCACGGGTGTACCTGAGGACCGTGTGCCCGATACGCTATGAGTGGGTGAAAGACCTGCTGCCCAAGCTTCATGAGGTGGATGCCTACGAGCTGAGCAACATAGCGAGGGAAGAGGTGAATGAGGAGGAGGTGGCGAAATTGGAATCGAAGGAGGCAAAGAGACAGAAAGGTATTGGTAATGAGTGTAGGATTTGTGTGTTGTTATCATGCAGTCTAGACCGTAAGACGGGTCTTAAGCCTGCTGGGGTTATGTAACATTTGCTTCTATGACAATTATACGAAGCTACATTTTGTAATGGCATTTCTCTTATTTTTAGAGGGAGTGGATGAAGACATGGCAAAGAAACTGGAGAGGCGAAACGACGAGACATCCGTCGGTGATGCCCGCGCTCGGTACCTGCAGAGAAAGTTGGAACGACGGCAAAACAAAGCGCTCTAAGTGTGACTCACTGAGACGCAGTCGACGCAAGGATGCCCTATAACAGCAGGGTGGAAGTCCCACTGCCGCAGAGGGGATGAATCATTAATGAAGGCGTATGCATGCATCTCCCGTTTTGGAGAAGTTTACAGTGTATAATAAAACCAACAAACTATTTTTTAAATGGAAGTATGTGTTCATTCGTTGTTCCTCATCCACGCGTTGTGCGTGGATACGGCGTCGGAGACGCACGACGCGGCACACTCCCACAAACAGGACGCGATAGCTCGCCAACACGTCACGTCCTGTTTGTGTGAGTATGCGGGGCTGTAGTCAGTCTGGCTCTTGGACCGAGGGCCTACACGATAAGAAGGCGACCCGCCGCATAATAATAGCATCAAGTGAATATGGTGCGTTTTTGTTTCAGCGATTTTAGAGCAACACTCGTCTCATGAAATGTACGTCCTTGTACCGCTATACGGGGGGTTTCTTCATCTGACTACTGTCGTACGAACGCGTTGATCCGCACCACCGTCACCAGCACGCCGCCGCGGTGCGGGGAGAAGAAAGCAGTGCGCTAAGCTGTGTGATCATTGACAGAGTTCAATACACACAGGCTTCAAGTAGAACTGGGTCTCTTTCTCTCTGCAAGGGCGACTTTTCAAGAAGCTCCGCTGCTAAAGGATTTGTTATCTGGGAGGTGAAAGGTGAGTAAAAAGCTCTCCATACGACATCAAATCATCAGCAAGTTGCCTGGCAAAAAAGCTAGCTAGTGTTTTAGCTTGAGAGCTACATTTGCTTTGTCGTGATGCGGTCACGGTCAATGTCCTGGTACACACTACTAGTATGGGCCTGACTCACCACTCCTGGTGCACAGTACTAGTATGGGCCTGACTCACCACTCCTGGTACACACTACTAGTATGGGCCTGACTCACCACTCCTGGTGCACAGCAGTGTGGTCCTGACTCACCACCCCTGGTACACACTAGTTTGGTCCAGATTCACCACTCCTGGTACACGCTAGTGTCAACACTTAGTCCACCGGCTCATTAAGCGGACAGCAGCCGAAGGTCCTGGATGTTGTTGCCTTAGTTTAGACGTCTCACACGCTTTGTGGCCCAGGGAAGATGCTCGACCGCTGGCCACGCCACCACTGCCAAAGCTCGGCGTCTAGAATAACAGGTAAAGAGACAAACAATAATGGCTGCGTTGTATTTGCAATAATGCATCTGAATTGACCCAGCGCGTTGTACCTGAAGTTACGTTGAAATGATGGATTCTTGTCCCAGACATATTTAGACACGCCTAATGGTTTGCAGATTAATTCCATGCCTTTTTATTTCGTGTTGATACAAAGAAAGCCGGCCGCTGAAATAAAAATAGCATTTGTAAACAAAGCCATGCCAACAAACCTCCCGTGACTACGTCTAATGTAATTGTATTTACTTCGTTTTCCAGTTTGACAGTCCTTCGGCAAAGGCCATCCCGTAGTCGGAGCAGTAGAAGTCTGTCTACCCGGATACTTCACATTTGACAATGCAGTGCAAGCATTTTTGTAGATGCAGGATAAATAACTAGCTGTCAACGGCTGTCACTGACCCCAAAACGCGATCTCCACATGGCGTTACAAGAGACGCTGCATTATTGGTATTCCATTATCATGGCAAAAACAACTTGGATCGGGGTAGTTGTGTAGCAGAAGGCTTCAGAACCTGGCACCCCTCATAAGAGCCCATACCGTAGCCTCTATCGGGCCCCTTGGTTTACGGCTTCACGCAGTCAGGTGAGGCGGAGCTCGGTGTCCTGTTGTGTAACATGGCACAAAAACGATTGACGGAGGGTTTTGGTCTAATAAGCCACCGTCTCATCAACCAGAAAGGATCATCTGCAGACATTGCTAATTTGTCCTTTGGTCCTTTTTGTGTGTCGTTTATCATGGACTTAGACTTGGTGTCTTGTCTCTATGTGTTATATAGCCTAATCCGATAGAGCCTACCGTCAAAGGCCCTATATTCATCCACTATCAATTTAGACTTAAAATGACTGCTTTCCATGTTCTACTTCCTTGCCCTCTTAAATGTACTGTAGTAAAAAGAGAGCCACTGTTGTGATTTGTCTTATGAAGTTTGAAATGAATCCTGTTAGATGTGGTGTGCCTTCCTTCAGAAACAAACATAAAT
>OMKI01037926.1:0-12450 GCA_900302315.1 Phycis blennoides
ACCAACAATGATAATCATGTTGGCCTTTCTGTTGGACAGGGAATGGCATCCATGTGGCTCTCAATTTTTATCAGCAACGGCTCTTAAAGGATCCAATATCAAACCCCGTCATCTAGTCTCCTATCTTTACATGCTAGATTCGTCCTGATTAAAGATGTCATGTCACACTGCTGGTGTGAACATGTATTATTCCACAGCCCCTTTCGTTTAATTCTTTCTGACACTTGCGTTCGTCACGTGGAGAACATCTACTGCTTTTATATAATTTTCCTGTGAAGGGAGCAAAATGATACACTATTATTATTCAAATGCCTCCCCCCAGTCTCTTCCTTTCCCACACAAGGAATGATGGAATGATCCTCGAAAGGATTTGAGAAACCCCCTACTCAGCATATTACATATCGGCCCTGGCACCTGGTAAGGCAGGAGAACAAGCAAAGACAGCCATTGTTGGGGGGCGGGAGAGAGAGAGAGGGAGAGAGACAGAGAGAGAGAGAGAGAGAGAGAGAGAGAGAGAGACAGACAGACAGACAGACAGACAGACAGACAGACAGACAGACAGACAGACAGACAGAGACAGAGACAGAGACAGAGAGAGACAGAGACAGAGGGGGAGAGAGAGACAGAGAGAGAGAGAAAGAGAGAGACACACACACACACACACACACACACACACACACACACAGAAAGAGACAGAGAGAAAGAGAGAGAGAGAGAGAAAGAGAGAAGGAGAGGGAGAGAACGCAGTACAAGACAGACAGAGAGAGAGAGAGAGAGACAGAGACAGAGAGAGACAGAGAGAGAGGGGGAGGGAGAGAGAGAGAGAGAGAGAAAGGGAGAGATTGAGAAAGAGGGAGAGAGAGAGAAAGAGAGAAAACGACACATTGAGACACACACACACAGAAAGAGACAGAGAGAAAGAGAGAGAGAGAGAGAAAGAGAGAAGGAGAGGGAGAGAACGCAGTACAAGAAAGAATGAGTGGCTCTAAAAGAGTGACTTGCTCATCAGTAAAACAGAAGGGAGGGTTAACGCGTGTTGAATGAATCCTCCGCGCCTCGCACTATGAAGACGTATCTCCTCGTTCCTATTCATACCCCACATGCGCTGACACACCTCTCCCCCCTCCTCCCCACCCCCTCCCCCCCGTGGCGATATCCGTCTCAGCCTTATTACTCTCTCAGAGACAAATCCCCTCGCTTGCGTACGACGCCCCGCAGATGTTTCCGCGGCTCCCGTAAGCTAGCCCCCCGTTCCCCTTCCCTTTCAGTTCAGCAGACCACCCTTGTTATCATCATCGTGTGTGTAATTGAATGAGGGGGAGGATTAAAAGGCATGCACGCATGTAATGGAATCAGTGCAATTAAAATCAAATTTCAAAGATAATTGGTGATTTGCTTTAATTCAGTAAGCAGGCGAGATCCCTGTGTATTATGAACCTCCTTATAGGTTCCTACATGTTATTTATATTATATGGGCTACATTATATCGTATGTTTTTTATAGCCAGGCGGTTTCGCTTATTGCCCACCACGAGAGATCTGAGGTCCACTTGATATGCTCTAACAAGTGCATGATTGAAAGGATTCTGTTGTTGTGCCCATGAAACCACAATCAGGTACAACAGTAAAATCAAACCACAAACAGAGCAGAGCAACCTCTCTGCTGGTAAACAAACTGACATTTGGCATCGCCTGCTGGCACCAAATTCAGCTATTCATCAACATAAATTGCAATACCCTGTGTTTGGTAGTATGCCAAGGAGGCACTAGTTGTAAGTTATTAAGTACATTGGACTTTGGACAGTGTGTGAAAGAATCCCCACCCTGTCTACAGTTTGAACCCTCCATTGACCTCTGCTTCTGTGCCTGAACAGGCCTGGCAACTCATCATTTATATGAGCAATAAATATCTATATGAGCTATATATACGCCTTCTTGTTCACTCCTTGGTACTGTGATTTCATTACACTAGACCGTCTGTGATGTTGCATTGACTAATGGATAGCCTTTGCTCCTCCGCAGAAAGCACTGTGCGCTGTGTGTGATCTCTTTTAGCCGAGCAGACTGAATAAGGACACAGCACAGAACTCACTGTGGGTGGGGAGGCCCAGCAACGACCCACAGACTCTGTAGCTGGGTGCCATTTGAATGCTGTGGTTGGATTCTTGCTCTTGTGTATTTTTGTGTCATTTAGTTGGGGAGCTTCTGTCCCAGCATGTAATATCCTAGTACCAGCCCTCCTGCCAATCGCTGTTGGACCCCCAACCGGCATGCATTGACAAAATAAGTCTCTGGCTAAAGCCAGTGGATCCACTTTAAAGAGACAGGATTGATGGTCAATAGTCTTTCCTTGTTTGCTGAGAAATTTTAATCAATAGATTCTTTTTTGCATGTGTTTTTTGCTCAAGTTGGCTTGATCTGCAAAAAGAAAAATCCATTATGGAATATGAGACAACCTGATGGTGGTGAATGCTCAATTGCTGTATTCAATCTGTACAACATTGCCCCCTAAAGCTTATCTTCAGTGCCTAACATTAGGTCCTTATTAGAAGACAATGGTGTATGAAAACAGCAGTTAGAAGTTATTCACCACTACTCTTGCCAGACAAATTCTGTCCTGGCACCTTACCTGTATTACTCTGGCACATTCAATTTGGGAGGAAGGCAATCACTTGGGAACCCAAGGTGTTCAAACAGCTACCAGAAAGTACAAATCCAGACATGCATAGGGCTATGAAGGGAGGAAAAAACAATGCAGTAAGATTTGGAAGAAGCATGTTGCATTGTTGTTCTGGAGATATGGGTTCAAATCCCATCCAAGACTCTATGATCATTCCTTGATCATAGATGTACATGGAATGGGATTGTAATTGGTATGTGAGTGTGATCCTTGCCTGGCCGGGCATATAGAGCTTGTACAGCGTGACTTCACATAGCAAGGCAGGAGCATAGAAATGTAATGATGTTTTGGTCATTGTTTAGCAATGAATAGTGCCATTATTATTCATCATTATGGGGAGACATTGTGCTTTTGAAACTGCCACAATGTTTCTCATGTGGTAAAATAAAGTTTTGATTAACTTAAAGTATGGAATATTAAGTTAATTTAGTATTTGACATTACTACAACGCTGTCAAGGAATCTGGCGGAATATCGTCAACAACAAAATAAAATCCCATGATGCATTCTGTTGTACTAGTGTTGCTTATTCTCCTGACCCCTGTTAAGTGTCCTGGACCACGGCCACAACAACAATGACTTGGAAGTGGGAGTTTGTTTTTTAATTATTTGTTCTCTATTGTCTCTCTATTAATTAAAACACAGGAGGAAATCCATTGATTCAATGCGCAATGACTTTATAAAATATAAAACAATACCATGGGTTGAATTTAATTGCGAACAGATTGTGTAAGTCAGTCAGCTATAGGGCGAATGTTTAGTAGAGTTTGTGCGCCATCTGGCGGCATAAGATTGGCTTCTTTGACGTTTTTTCTCTGCTAGTGTTGACACGACATATTGCTTTCAGGAGCAATTTCTGGAAAGCTACAGAAGGATTAAGGATTTCTACGATTCTTTTCTTCGCGACTAAAGAAAAACGTTTAATTAAAGACAAAATGGGTAAGACCGTATGACATACGTATCAATATGTGTTAGAAAATGTAGGCATTCGACTTATTATGACTGTGAAGTCCAGCCTAGCGTAGACGTCCACTAGCAGCTAGGTAGCGGTGCCATGTAACGTGAGCTAATGCTTGTTAGCTGGCTCATGTTCACATAATCATACACATTCATTGTTTTTGCCAAAGTACATGTTTAATGCAAATAATATAAGACAACCTGAGATGAAAGAACAACAGGAAAAATGGGTCGACTGAAGCATTGGTTAACAGTGTAATGTATCAACGCACTCTCGCTAGCGGCTACTCTGGCTAACTTGCTACATGAAAATGCGGTTGTCAGCCTCTATTTTTAAAACTGTCGAACAACAACAGAACATGACATTAGCAAACCCCTTTTTGGCTGGTTTGCAATAACGCGTTACCCCAAACGATTTAGTACAGGGGAAACAGTGTTGGCCAGTCGGCTAACATAGACATGTAGCAATGTTTAAATCTTGCATTACAATCCAGCGTGGGCGTTTGTTGACATGTGACACAGATGAGCCCAGGATAGATCAGTTCACCTGCTCGGACAACTACTGCTATGTCAACAGATCTGACACTCTCTGCACAAAAATTGCTGCCCATATCACATTGAAAACAAGCTCAGTGTTCAGCAATTTCAGTAGCAATGGTTAACCATCAATTGGAATGCTTGAAACTTGGTGATTTGCTTACTGTATTAACAGCAATGAAGTGTTTCACCTTCGTCTGACAAATGTACTTATTGTAAGTCGCTTTTGACAAAAGCGTCTGCTAAATGCCCTGATTGTAACTGTAATGTTCAGTGGCAATATAGACTTGATATTACATATGGCATGTCTTTAGTGAGTCAATGGATTAATATGTCGCCCTCTTGTTTTTTCTTATTAGACAGGTGCATGCGGCAACTAGCACCTGGACTTGAGTTAATTAGTTATTCATATTAAGCAGGCTATGACAATATCGCATTATGGTCTTCTACAGTATATATAGCTGTAACGGCCCTCTCTGATCCTGACCATGGGCTATGGCAGAGCATAACCGTTTTATAGAAGGTTATCATTCTGATGTTGCTATTTAATTATCTTGATATGAAAATGTCATACCATTAGATCATGAGGCGTGTGATGGTATCATCTTTGCCATGTGTTAATATGAAATTCAACCGTAGTTGTATACTTTAATGTGGGAAATGGATATTGTGATAAGATATTTCATACAGTCAATAAAATAAGCTGCTGCTAATCTGTTTTGTGGAAAATGCGCATATACAATATGTCTGCCATGAGCTGGTTTAAGCACCCTTTCTCAAACTCTATCAATCTTTGGCAAGAGAGGGAGGATTTTTACGTTCTCCTCACTTGCTGTGAGCATAAAATAGATGGCATAAACCGTTCAAAGGCACTAACCTCATGCAAGTAGGTAAACCCCCCTCAACTTGTTTCCTCAACGTAACCTAATTTTAGTTTTAGGTGGCGTTGGAGAAACGCGATACACCTCACTCATCCGCCACTCCCCCACCCTCACCCCCTCAGATATATGCTTCCAGCTATTAATTGTACCCCACCTCGCCTTGTGTCTAAATTCTTCCCTTGTGTGTGTGCGTGTGGTTTTGCAGAGCCGTCAGCCAGTCCGGCCAAGGATACCTGTCGAATGAACCGCTACAAGAACAAAGCCCTGAACCCTGAGGAGATGAGACGCCGGAGGGAAGAGGAGGGCCTCCAGCTGAGGAAACAGAAACGAGAACAACAGGTGGTCCAGTGACTCTATCTCGGGTACCGTCGGCAGCGACAGGAGCGCGGCCGTCATTGTGTTCCGCGTGACACATGGCACAGTGGGGCTGTAGCCTGTTCAGATGTCTGGTCAAACAGAAAAATACAGCATAAAAAATCATAAAGTTTTGACCCAAAAAATAGTGGCGGGATTGACGACAATTAGTTCTATTTGGAACAATGTAGAAACGTTTGCGGCAATTTTATCGAAAGACATAAAAGATGAGGTCGCAGACCCCCATCCTTATTTTCACTCCACGCGTATGAAGCTGTGCTCTGTAATGTTAGAGGATAGCTGAGTGCTACTGTTCCCCTTTAAGCTCTCTTCTGTATCCCGTTGTATGCGGTATTGCACCTTGCGCAATTGTTCTGAGAGAATTTGAGTCGACTCAGGGCTCTTTGAGGGATGATTCGACTATTTGAGTTTTAGGGTACAGCCCTACAACACTGCATTATAAACATTGTGGCTGCAGTATCTAGGCTGCAGTGTCAAGGCAGCATTTTAATGGGAGAAAAATGCTGAAACGCGGCTTTTTCTTAAGTTCAAACATTTAAATAATTACTGAATAAACCGGGAACTTTCAGATGAGCTAAACTCTTAATGTTTCATTCAAGCCTTAAAATAAGGTATACCATTCTGCAGGAGGGGTGTGTGCGTGCCTGCGTGTGCGCGCGTGGGCACTTGGGCATCTTGGTGAACTGACACATCTCCCTTTTGACTCATAGCTCTTCAAGAGAAGAAACGTTGACATGCTCAGTGAAGAGGCGGCCATGTTCGAGAGTACCCTGGTTGACTCCTACCTCAACTCTCCTGTTACGGTTGGTCCCATGGAAACTACAACACACAGTTCCACCGAAAGAAAGTTGTAACACCGAGCCCAATTCAAGGCTTTAAAAGTCCATGACTGACATGCGTTTGAAACACTAGATTAGATGTATTTGTCCATATGGTGTTCTCTGGTTGCCAATGTTTTCCAGGCAGCCTCTGAGGTGAGGACTTTGGGATATGTCGTTTCTGAGTGCGTGTGCTTGTTGTTGATCAGGAAGGGGTCATAACCAGAGAGATGGTGGAGATGCTGTTCTCAGAAGCCCCAGAGCTCCAGCTAAGCA
Source organism: Phycis blennoides (assembly GCA_900302315.1). Classification (NCBI taxonomy): domain Eukaryota; kingdom Metazoa; phylum Chordata; class Actinopteri; order Gadiformes; family Phycidae; genus Phycis; species Phycis blennoides. Next base: position 6,523 of record OMKI01037926.1, read on the forward strand.
CCACACAAAAGTTCAGAAAATTACTTTCCAAAGGTAATCCAACACCTCCCGTGTTGCCTGTGGCAGTGATTCCCTGTGTTGTGTGAAATCCTTATTTTTTTTTTTTTTGTATTCCGTCGACTTTCAGAGCCCAACCCACCCATCGATGAGGTCATCAACACACCTGGGGTGGTAGAGCGCTTCGTAGAATTCCTGAAGTTGAGTGTCAACTGCACATTACAGGTCAGGAGTCTCTCTGTCTCTTTCTGTCTCTCTCTGTCTCTCTGTCTCTCTCTTTTTTATATATAATAAGTATATAAGTATACATACATTTATACTTGTTATTTGCCCCCACCCCACCTGCGGGTAGTTTGAGGCAGCGTGGGCGCTGACCAACATAGCGTCGGGCACATCCATGCAGACAAAGACAGTGATCGAGGCCGGGGCGGTGCCCGTCTTCATAGAGCTCCTCAACTCGGACTTTGAGGACGTCCAGGAACAGGTAATGGCACCCCCCCCCCCCCCCAGGCGCCTCTTTCAGTGCCATGCGTGCACCGCGTGACGCTACTGTGTATCCCCGCCAGGCGGTGTGGGCCCTGGGCAACATTGCGGGGGACAGCGCGGTGTGCAGGGACTATGTGCTGAACTGCAACATCCTCCCACCCCTATTAATGTAAGTTGGTTCACTTTGCCTTACGCTGACGCTACTGCTCGCCTTGGTGTGTACAACCGTCCGATCCTCTCTTAAAGGAAAACGCCACCGTTTTTCCCTACTGAACTATGTTCCTTCATGATCTTAGACCAGTTGATAAACGCCTCTCTCGCCTGCATGCGTGGACGTAATCGCTCTCCAACGACTACAGGTAGTGCAGGCGACGGCGTGCAGGTCACGTTGGTTCTATTGACGGAAGTAACGGGATCACTGCGCCGACGTCGAAGTGCTCCCAGGTGTTATTCCGCCATACATTATAGTTATCCTTTTTATCCGCTTAGAAAATTGGCATGTTTCATTTTGTGTAACCATACTTTGGTCGTGTAACTACTCACGTAACCGTATTTAAATAGGGAAAACGTGGAAGTGCTTGGTCGCTTCTAACTTCACCCCCCTTTGGATCCTAAGGATATTATAATGGGCCAAGCTACATGCTACCAAAGTAGCGCTGCGCACCGGAGCGATTGACTACACGCACGAAGGCGAGAGAGGTGTTTATCAACTGGTCTAAGATCATGAAGGAACATAGTTCAGTAGGGGTCTTAAAACAGGTTCTTCTACAGGAGCCACTCTACGTGTGTTGAATTGAAAACTTTTGTTCAGTTAACTACTTCTGGCCAAGATGTGTTTGCCAATGACTCACTTCCAGATCCCTACCTCCAGCACATTTGAAGCCAATGAAAGCCAATGGGAACCCCCCCCCCGCCCCCCCCCCCCCCCCCGGTTCACCCTTAGTTGAGCTCGTCTGCTGTCAGACTTCAGGAAAATAATCAAAAGTCTGATTTGTGTGACTAACTTGAGACATTCACATTCACGACTCATTTATACATGGCCTGGATGAGCGAAATGGTAACGGTTTGAACTCTCTTGTCAGGCTTCTGACCAAATCCACCAGACTGACCATGACCAGGAACGCAGTCTGGGCCCTGTCTAACCTGTGTCGAGGAAAGAACCCCCCGCCCGCCTTTGAAAAGGTCGGCCGCCTCATCTCCTCTGCCCGTCGTTTGTGCTTCCAAATGGATTAAGGTGGGATCATGTGGGAACACAGCTGACGCCAGCTCTGTGTCTGTTTACGCGTGTTTCTGCGTGGCGTCTAGGTGTCTCCCTGTCTCCCGGTGCTGTCGAGGCTCCTGTTCAGCAGTGACCCAGACCTGCTGGCCGACGCGTGCTGGGCCCTGTCCTACCTCTCCGACGGCCCCAACGACAAGATCCAGGCTGTCATCGACTCGGGCGTCTGTCGGCGCCTCGTGGAGCTGCTCATGTGGGTGTCGCACGCCCCCGGGCTCCTGAAGCAGGGGACGGCATTACGTCTCCAGGAACATTTGATTCAAACTTGTTTTTTGGCCCACTTCTTGCTCCTTCAGGAATTTGTAACTTGCCAATATCATAGTGTGTTATGAGTCTGAAAATCGTGGAGGCAGTGATTTATTTTGATCTGATTTACTGCTTCGGTCACGGCCAGTCGAAAAAAAAAGTGCTTTTTTTGAATGATGCTGCCTTGTTAAAGGCTCTTTAAAATAATTATAGACCAGGACCAATGGGAATCAGGAAAATATATATATAATTTAATACTCAAATGCCCTTGCGCAGTCATGCATTGTTGTTGAGAGCCTGTATAAAATAGGTTTGTGCACAGCAGCGTTGTAACAGGCCAGGGTAGGTCAAATTCCCCGGCATTTGACAATTTTTACAATAATGTCACAATAACGCCAGGAATGTCCTGACATCAAAATTGAAAGTGAAGCGTTTAGCAAGCATATCGCTGCTGTGGCGGTGTATTAAAGAGAATAACAGGTCTCAATAGCACCGTGCGCACTTTTAAATGGCACACAGCCAAACAAACAAAATGAGCATTCCAAGGAGTCTTGTGCAGTGCATCAAGTTCACTGTATTGTATATCTGGTACACAACCGCACTCACCGTAACGTTCAACATCAGTGCGGGCTGTTTTTTTATTTGCCAACTAATGCGCTATGAATCACGCATGCCATGGGTGTTTGCTGCCTGGGTGTAAACGATAAGTCATCCCAGATAACATCAGATCAGTGTTTTATTTGTCGGCTTCCGTTCTGGGCCTGACTCCCGACCTCTCCTCTGCAGGCACAGTGACTACAAGGTGGCCTCTCCTGCGCTGAGAGCTGTAGGAAACATTGTGACCGGAGACGACATCCAAACACAGGTGGGCCTTTATGTTTGGGTGCGTACGCATGCTGCAACCACAGGGGCGGCTGTGATCACAACAGCAGGACCGCTGTTTCCCATGGACCCGTCACTTTGCACCCTCAGCCCATGACCAGAATGCTTTTACTGTGTTTAACTACAAAGACCTGCCTTATATAACCTACAGTCAGCTACATGGTGTCCCACCACATTCGTAGTGCAAGCCTCGCATCGGCCCGCGGCTTTAGCGCCAGGAGCGGTTCCGGCCGCGTTACCGGCGTAACCGCGTGCTTTCCCGTCGGCGCGTTCTCCGTGCAGGTGGTGTTGAATTGCTCGGCGCTGCCCTGTCTGCTGCACCTCCTCAGCAGCGCTAAAGAGTCCATCCGCAAAGAAGCCTGCTGGACCATCTCCAACATCACCGCCGGAAACCGGGCGCAGATACAGGTGAGCCCGCAGCGGGCGGCCGGGCCGCGCTCGCCGGGCGCCGGAAACACTCTGTGAAGTCATCCTGTTTTAATGGGATCCCGTTGCAGTGAAATTGCAACACAACAGCACTTACAGTCATAGTTGTTTTGAGAGGCCGTCCTTTGATAAGAGGATATCCGACCGGGACCCTGCCCGCAGATCAGACTGCCTTTACCATCTGCTTAACATCCAGAGGGTCGATCCAGGAGAACTTTGCCTAAATCCCCAAAATAACAAGAATGAGTAACTCTTTACGTCTCTCCTCGTTGCGCTTTCCCGCAGACCGTGATCGACGCCAACATCTTCCCGGTGCTCATCGACATCCTGCAGAAGGCAGAGTTCAGGACCAGGAAGGAGGCGGCCTGGGCCATCACCAACGCCACCTCTGGAGGAACCCCAGAGCAAATCAGGTCCTCGCACGCCTTCTTCTGATGGACCCTTTCCACGTAGGCGGTCCTCATAGGACAAACGGGGGTGTCGCTCATGACACCAGTTATGGCCCTGCTCCTTTTATGTAGCAGGCCCCGGGCAGTAGACTTACTTGTGTAAAGTAGGCCGTAGGTAAATCATTGTTTCCGTTCCCAGCCTAAGACCTTGGGTGTTGTGGTTCTGTCCCCGGCCTGCCGTGTAACCGCGCGCGCGGCCACAGGTACCTGGTGAACCTGGGCTGCATCAAGCCCCTGTGTGACCTGCTGACGGTGATGGACTCCAAGATCGTGCAGGTGGCGCTGAACGGCCTGGAGAACATCCTGCGCCTCGGGGAGCAGGAGGCCAAGCAGGAGAACAGTGGCACGGGGGTCAACCCCTACTGCAGCCTCATCGAGGAGGCCTACGGTGCGCACCCTACCCTTTCACCCAGGCACTCGCACGACGACATGGCTGGTGAATTGTCGTCAGAGGTGGATGGACACCACCGTTAGAAAATGCAGGCGGGCAACAATATAGTTTAAAAACGTTTGGATGAGTGATACTTCTTTCTTGTTTTTTCTGTTGGGATGTATTGTGAATGTACGTTTTATTTTATTTAAGGGTTAGGGTTAGGGTTTTCTATTTTTGGGGAAAATAGAAAGTAGGAAAGTAGGCATATTTTATAATCGGTGAGTCACAGTGCAGTTTTAGACAGAATAACTCCCTTGAACATTATTGGAGTTTACCATTTTTTGTTTTGGCTTTGAAGAAGTTTGTACTTGCAACTGTGTCTGAGGAGTGCAAATCTGACGCTCTCTATGCCTTTGTTGTCGTTGTGCTTGCCAGGTCTGGACAAGATCGAGTTCCTCCAGAGTCACGACAACCAGGAGATCTACCAGAAGGCCTTCGACCTGATCGAACACTACTTTGGCGTGGAGGAGGAGGACGCCAGCCTGGTGCCGCAGGTGGACCAGGCCAACCAGCAGTTCCTCTTCCCCCAGCAGGAGGCTCCCATGGAGGGCTTCCAGCTATAACTCACCCTGCCCCCCCCCCCCCCCCACTCCCCCACCACCACCACCACCACCGACCCGACACTATCCTCCAGGGTTCCAGGGTACATCCCTAGGGTACTCTGTACCATTTTTACAGGAAGGAGAACACCCTCCCTGTCACCCACCCCAACCCCCACGTGTGGAGTCGCTTCTCCCACGCCATCTTTCATATTAACCGTACCTTCCCCCCCCCCCCCCCCCCCCCCCCCCCCCCCCCCCCCCCCCCCCCATCCTGCAGCCCTCCTGTCAAGTGGCCCTGCTCGTGGCCGGGAGCGCCGACCTCTCCTTACACAGTCCCGTGCAATCCTGCGTAGTCTGGAAAAAGATAAATAACGTAAAAACTCAAAAAGAAACGGTTACTAAGAGGACACAATCAACTCGACAAAGGCCAGCGCCGGCAAGTCCGTTCTGGCCTCCAATGCACACGTGAAGACCTCTCTTCCGCCGTCTTGATATTCCCGGAGGGCGCGATGGTTCACACGGGTTCATGTCAGGGTTTTCTTCTCACTTTATTTCCCTCTCGCTCGCTCACGGGCCTCTTCCTGTTTTGAGGATGACCCGCGAAGAGCTCTGAGGCGCATGAGGTCAAAATGACCCATTAAAAAAAAAAGATATATGAATTTGTTATGTTAATATTATTTTTTTTTTCCTTGAGGGAGGGTTGTTTAATCATACTTTCTTTTCAATTTTGTGCTTTCGTCCTTGGGGTTTGTTTTGCATCCCTCCCCCTGGTTTACCCGCTTTTCGGAACAGCGTTTGGTTTCTGCTCTAGATTTAGGGGCTGGCCTCGACTGACCCCCCTTCACAATAAAAGGAGGGAAGAGTAAAGCCCAGCCCCCGGCCACCACTGTGGTACAGGAGCTCCCTGTACCACAGGAGCTCCCTGTACCACAGTACCACGCCTCTGTGGACACGCTGGGAAGCTGTGGGAGGGGGCGGGGCTAATCCCAAGATCACAGTGGAGCCATGTCATTCTTTTTTCTTTTTTTTTTAGTTGAGCTTACAACGGGTTTTGTTATTTCCCTGATTTTGCTTTCCAAGTAGTGGGGGATGGAGTGGAGGGTGGGTGAACGCAGGGAGACATTTGAAAGGGAACTGTGGGAGAGGATGATGGATGATGAGATTGAAACGTTTCAGATGTGAAGGGTCGGG
>OMKI01037926.1:12481-22790 GCA_900302315.1 Phycis blennoides
GGAGGGGGCGGGTTCCAATGTTCGTCGTGTGCCGTGTTATTAATAATGAACCATTTGGATTATGAAGTTATCCTGACTAATACAATAGGGCATGGCTGAAGGCGTGAGGGGCTCAGAGGTTCGAGCCTGCGGCGGGACCTTATCTAGGTCTGTTAACCTGTACACCGCGGGTCGCACGGTCTCGCTAAGGTGCATGCATTTCTACGGTGATATCAATGAGACTCATACCTAACTGTTAAAGGTGGATGTTTTGCGACGGCCCAATAGCCGTTCTTCACAGAGGCGCCATCGCAGAACACGCCGGTGTCCCTCACAGTGCGAGTTATGGCTCTGCTCCTTTAATGTACCAGAGGGTGGTTGATGGTCAATTTGTGATATCTTTTACTCTTTCAGTCGTCTACCTGTGCCCCGGTCCATAAAAGGAGCCAGCCCCTACGTGTGTGAGTGACACCCGTGTCTGTCCTGTGGTGACACCTCCATGAAAACGTGTCTGTTGCTGTGGCTCTGTGCCGCGAGACCCCTCCCCTTTTGTGTGTAGTAGGGCCTTTTGCATGGCGTTTATGACCCTACTCCAAATCACACCATATCCCTGGCCAAACACTGCCTTGTTTTTGGCACTGAGAGGCGGACTCGTACTACACAATAAGAGCATCACTGCAGTGGTACAATAGAAGGATTACAATGGATAGGTTGCATCTAGTCGGTTTTTTTAGTTTTTCGGTGCTGGTGTAGTCCCAGTGGTGATGATGGTGTCTTGTACAGCAGTTGATATCTAACCTTTATTGTGGAGAATGGCATTGACAATTGGTTATGATGTTGCATGGGTCCATTGTAATATGTAAAGGTGTGGGTGTGTGTGTGTATGTTTTATATATGAAATATACACACACACACCTCACTGGCTTAGAACGTGTAGTACCAACTAGGGTCTGGCTAGGGATATGTCTTTCATTCGTGATAAGCCTAAACCTCCAAAGTAAAATCGTAGTGAAGATGTATAGAGCACACATTACACGCACACTTGCATACAACACCAGCAGACACCGCACACACACCTACCGGATGAGTGGCCGCCCGCAAGTGAAAACGGTTTCCTTAATTACTCGTTTTACGGTGCACTCCCCTACAAAGTCTTTTTGTTTTATTTCCTTCTTTTTTGTACTTTAGATGAGTGGGGGGGGGCTATGCACACGTTAATTTGTTCCTCGGTCCAAAAATGACTTGGATCTCCTTGGGATACCTTTTTCATTTGCCCAGCCACTTGACTTGAGAGGATTTTTAGCCCGGTGGACACTGGTCTCAGATCAGCCGGCCCTCCCACCCTCCCACCAGGGGGAGGAGGGCCCCAGCGGATCTCAGACCAGCCGTCCGGCCGGGCACTACTGTCTGCTAGTGTGATGTTGATGACTGACGGGCACCGCGTGAAGACGGATCTATTACTTTTCTATTATTACCCCATCAGGAGTGCTTGTTCTGTGGATTTGGCTCAACTGCTGTGGGCTTGACTGTGGCTTTGATCTCAGCTAAATTGAGTAAATCTGAGCTGTATTTTTATATGTATATAAAAGAAATTCATATATATATAAAAATACACTCTGCCGGATAAAAACCGTTGAAGGAAGTTTCAGCAGCTTCTAATTGATTAACTTTAACTGGTGATCAATCTCTTCCCACAGCGATCCCTGACAGTATTACCAGATATCTTGTGGATAGTCCACAACCACAAAGTTGAAAGTATACTCGATGGCGGGGATACACAACGATGGCCAGCAGTCAGCGGCTGTCTTTGTGTTTCTCGGCCCCTGTCTGAAGATCCACAGAACACGTGTGTTCCTAACAGACAAACAAACAACGAGTGGCAGTAATTGAGCAACCTGTAGGATCGTGCCACACTCGAGGCATCTCTTAGGGCATCGGTCGCAGTGTGGCGACAGTCCAGCAGCATTTATATCGATGGGTTTTGGTTCAACGTCCACTTCTGGTCAAGATCCTCAAAGAGCGCCAGAGTGGCAAAGAAAAACATACGAAACGAAAGAAGAATCTATAAAGAAAATATTTATATTTAAAAGAAATGCACTCCTATTCACTAAAGTGCCAAACCTGACCAACAAAATACTGAGATTCCTATGTTTCTGACTGATAAGAGACGTTTGTTTGTTTTTTTTCCTTTTTTTATTTTCTTCTTTTTGTACTTGAATGTGCACATGTTTTGTGCAAAACATTGCTGCTCTCTCCTTTTCCTTATCTTTACATTTACATTATATTGCCATTTATTCTTTCTATAAGTGGCATTCTTTACCAAACAGGAATTTGATCGGGACGGGGGGCGTGACGTCATCGTTCTGGGGGCAAACAAAGGGCTTAATAATTTGCATCACGTCGCGAGCTGCGAACTGAAACCGGCCCGCGACGAGGGCTCGCACCTTTTTTTCTTACGGTGTTTCTTGTGTGTGGTCGTGGCGTCCGCCGCGCGCGACTCCAACCACAGCTGTTGGCTGTCCCGGTGAAGGGGTGACATTCGGTCACCCGCTGTCGGCGTTATCATTCGTTTCACTATTACGCTCAGAACCGCCAATATCTGCTTTCCCCCACACTGTGCAGAAAAGGTTTGTCGCCTCCGCTTCAAGAGCACAAGAGGCAGCGGTTGCGATCCTCTGCCGAGCTGGTGTGACGCGCGGCTAACGCTCCTCAAATGAGCTGGTTAATTCCGCAACGCTGGCTCGCATAATGGCCAACATCTCTTTGGAGGGTGCGGCTAGGAGAGGTGTGTGTCTATTTGGCAACATGCTGCAGCGTACTTTGTGTTTATCTTGGTTATCGACAGAGGTTGGTTTTTTTCGTGCTGTGCGGGAAAGCCCTGCACTACATCAACACACTCCTGAAAAATGCTCTCCGCTTGAAAGGGCAAACTGCAGACAGAACATCCAGAAATACTGTTTGAACAGGGTTTTTTTGCATACTTTTGAGTTGAAGCAACTGAAGGAACTTCATGATTTTTCATAAAGGATGCAGTGATTTACATTATAAAAAAAACTAAAAAAAAACTTAAACATCAAGCTGATTCTATATGTATTTTCTGATACTTGGACATGTATTCTGGTGAACTTCCAATCACTTCTGCGAAGTGGAGAAAGGCCCTTCAGGATGTCCTGGTGTCACTAGGATCTTCAAACAATGGGAGATAGTCTATTGATGTTTATTTGTTTAGCTTTATCTTCCTCCCTTATCAGGATGTCCTGGTTTACAATTTTGAATATCTACATCCTCAGTAGGATCTTTTTAAGCTTATCCAAGTTATGTGCAGGTGGTCCCAGAATATTTGAGGAGCCTATTCTTTTAGGGGATTGTTCAAAGGTCTCTAATTTTCTTTAATTAGACATGTCTTCCGTCCTATAAGAAAAACCATTGATGTCTCTTGTCAAAATGGAAAGCGATGCTTAGCTTGGTCTAGTAATGTCTATGCTACAAAAGTTTACAATGCTATGTGTTAAATATTTTCCATGTCATCACTGTCCTGTCCTAACATCGTTTTCAGCTCCAGTCCTCTCCTCGCCCCTTTTTAAAAATGTATTTATTTCTCTTTACCAGATTTTATTTTAATATCTGATCCCATTCTTAACTGTGACTTGACTTGACTTTACCGACGGTATGAATGAGTGACGAGATACTGCTACACTTCTAATGAACATGACACCCAAACATGAACAAGAAAAAATACAAGCATACAAAACCATTAACAATATTAGAATTGTAAAAAAAAAAAAAAAAAAAAAAAGTATATGAAATTTAAAATTGTTCAGTGGAAATGCTGTACAAAACGAATAAAGTTATGTTGCAACCCTTTAGTGCCTTTACGGTTTTTTTGTGCCATTTGTGTTTTAACCTGTGCTGAGTTGTTCATGTGCGCGGCTAATTCCAAATGAACGGCAAGTCATTTCCACTTCTAGTCGATGGGTGGCGGTAGAGGCGCTTTATGGTTTGGGGCGGGCGGAAGTGATTGCTGTGATCGGGATACGATTCCCACGCTGCTGAGAAACTAAACCAAAACCTGCAGGTGCATTTCTTACCCATTAGGTCTGCAAGTCAAGGTAACGACTATAATTTGTACATGTACCAATTGAATACCTATGTGGTATAGGACTGGTTTACTTTGTTCTTAGAGTTACATCTAACTCTACAGCTAACATTTAGCTTATTTTGATGTGACTGTTAGCTTCCCAGCGTACTGCTAATCAACAAGTTGAAGATATGTGGGGATAAGTGCATTTCATAAATGTAGGTGGATTTGGAATTTTTAATATCGCTATATTGCCATAGTACGCGTGGCACAATGGCTAGCTTGAGTAAAATATACAGGACCCACCCTGTGTCTTATGATTGAGATTTTGTTGTGGCTGTGGAAATTAATATTGATGACTCTCTGGCTTGGATATTAACGCAGATTGGAGACATGAAAAAACAAGACACGGAAGAGTCCGTTCCCCAGGCAGCCGATGACGCTCTCCCTACTGCAGGGACAATGGAGGACAACAGTGGCACCCCCAAGGGTTCTGAACCAGAGAAGCCCCAGACAGACACACCTCCACAGTCTGAAGAAACAGGAGTTGACGATAAAGGTTTCCAACCTCTCTTATTGTATCCAGATTGTGACTTTAATCTTACTTGCAACTGCTAATGCCCCACTTCAATCACCGGATCTCTGTTTAGTAAATGTCATCCAATGAGCTTTACAGTAAATAAGGTTTACTGTAAAACGTTTCCACCCTACATTGTGTGTGTCTGTCTGTCTGTCTGTCTGTCTGTGTGTGTGTGTGTGTGTGTGTGTAGTGTCCGAAGTGTCTGAGGTGGTGCTGTCCCAGTGCGACGTCTCAGAGGAGCTGAGCAGACAGCTGGAGGACATCCTCAGTACATACTGCATGGGGAGCGCCAACAGCGACAGCCCCGCCCTGCCCAATGGCCAATCGCACAGCCCTGAGCTCAACGGCCTGTCCAATGAGGGGGACGAAGGCAAGCCCGGGAAGGGGGGCAAAGTCAATGGCGGTGGAGGCGGCGGCGGTGGGGGAAAGGAGCCGAAGAAGACGCAGGAGAAGAAGAAAGTGAAGGGATTGGGTAAGGGAGGGCTTGAGTACATCATAGCGTCAGACGATATTGACGCAATCGATATATAGGCCAGTTATGTAAGAAATGTTCATATTATTGTATTACGTCTGCAATCACCATAGAACTCCTCCAATGTCTCCTCTGGCCTCTGTTCAGGCAAAGAGATCACACTGCTGATGCAGACCCTGAACACATTAAGCACTCCCGATGAAAAGCTAGCAGGCCTCTGTAAGAAGTATGCTGAACTGGTGAGTGGCCCCCCACTTTATGTAATGCGTTTCTACATTTTCTGCCAGAAATTGTTGTTTGCTGAAATTGTCTGAGTGTGAAACTTATGATGGGTAAAGTTACACAATCACTGTCGAATCACGTTTAAATGCATTAGTCTACCCTGTCTTTTTCACAAATCAAATTTGGTTATTGGTCATCAGTAATGTAGTTGTTTTTGTAATTACATTTAATTTGCAGCACTGCCAACTTAAGTGTTCTGTTAGAGTGAACTCATGATGAATGTGGGTGCATTGTACTTGTTTTAAACACTTTTAATCACTAGAAGTACATCATGCTGTCCTTAGTGTATACTATACACAAGCCATTTATTTTTATTATATTGCTGTTAGATCAGATTTTTTCAAAAGTATATTATATATATATGTATACTTTATATTTAACAAAGTATAGAAGTGTATAGCCAGTAGTATAGCACCTTGCTAGCTCAATCGCACTAGCCAGGAAAACAAGACGAAGATGCATGCACATGTTTTATTTCTCTGGCCTATTCATCTGGCCCCTGTCCTGTTCAGACAGATTTCCAGCAGAGCTGGCCCAGGTCAGGCCAATCACAACTATGTATCTACTATGGCGCAGGTCTGATACGGTGACTGTACATAAGAGCGCCCTATGGCAGCGCTGTTGAGGCGGAGGTGTTATAAACAACCAAGATGGCTGCTATTCAAAGCACATTTCACATCAAGAGGAAAAGAACGTCGATCCCCACAATCAAATTTGACAGCAGTTGGATGCCCGATTTGTAGAAGCCGAGTGTTTGTGTTGTCCTGCTAGCTGGAGGAGCAGCGCAACGCCCAGAAGCAGATGCGCGCACTGCAGAAGAAGCAGAGCCAGCTGGTGCAGGAGAAGGACCACCTGCGCAACGAGCACAGCAAGGCCATCCTGGCCCGCGGCAAGCTGGAGAGCCTCTGTCGCGAGCTGCAGCGGCACAACCGCACACTGAAGGTACCCCCGCCATGCTGTCTGGTGCCCGCCCTGCAGATCAATAGACCCTTTTACACAGAGGCATAAGACAAACACAGGTCTAGCTCTTTATTGGACTGCTCCTTTTTATGGGCCAGGGCCCGGGTGGTGCGCTACACTAGTGGCCATGCCGAGTCAAACCATGCTGAGCTGACTTAAGTTTCCATTTCCCAGTCTAAACGCGTCGAGCTGTAGAGGTCATGCCTGAGGTGGACCCTCTCCGTAGGGCCAAAGTGAGCCTGAAGTTGTCTTATCAAACTGTAGGAATGTACTAAGAACTGTGTGTTCTACTGTCTAACTGTTGTCTCATTACGCTAGAGTTCTCAATAGCTTGATTTGTTATTATTCATTTGCTCCTATAATAGCAAAGAAAATTGCTTGTTGAAGGACCATTTCATTTCATATCAGTCTTGGTCTAAAGAGTGGACATTGTACAATATTTCATACTATTCGATCGCTAATAGTGATGTTCAGCACATTTCTTTTCCGAATGTCAAGGATATCATGTGGCACTCAGGGAAATATGGTGTGAAACATTGTCCGATGTGTGAACAAGACTATTCTGAAATAAATCATATCTCACTGAGCTATTGAGATAAGGAAGCAAAACGGGTAAATATTGAACATCAAACTGGATTCATCATCTCTGATATCATTGTGCCTGTTCCGTCTGTCTGAAACAACACAAATATAGTCAGTGTGACTTTAACCAATCAATTCAATTAAACAGTAGGCTAGTAATACAGAATTGAATAGGCAACAATATGTGTGTGTTGTGTCATCGACTCAAGACAAGGACGTCATCAGTTTAGACACTCCTTTAGACACAGTTTAGACACTCCTTTAGACACAGTTTAGACACTCCTTCCTCCAGCCCTGTTGTAATGGAGATGCAAATCCCAGCCGAGTCATGCCAGGCCAGTATAGTATGATGGAAAAAGGCCAGTCTACTACGCAGGCCCTGGTACATAAAAGGAGCAGAATTTGTGTTCTCAGCGACAACCGTGTTTGTCCTATGATGCTTCTGTGAACCGGGGTCCATTGGTTGATGTATATGTCCTTGAATGTTTTTTTTCTTAAATGAACATGATGCATGATTTACAACTTTGATGTTACAAATTCTGAATGTATTCATAAAAAATGGGTGCCTTATCGACGCAGGCTTCTCCTGTAGGACTGCGTAGCAGGTTTTATTCCTTTTGAGAGGAGCATGTTTCATATGGTGGCGGACATGCTTGACAACCATAATCAAGGTGTGCTCTGGCATTATACAACCTCTCAAGTACCGCACACGGGTGCTGCTGCCCTCTAGTGGCCAATAATGAATGAATGCTACTTTAAGTAAAGGGTAAAGGGGCATTTAGCAGACGCTTTTGTCCAAAGCCACTTACAATCAGTACATTTGTGGGGTTTGACATGTGGACAGTTGGAGGAGGGGGATCATGGGGATCGAACCGCTGACCCCACGGTTAGTGGACGACCCGCTCTGTCCACCCGCTCTATCCACTGAGCCACTGCCGCCCCTCCGCCCCTTAAGTAAATCCAACCGTTGCTGAAAACAATCATTCTCAACAACACAAACACACACTATATCAACACTGCCTGTCTTGTGTCCCCCAGGAAGAGGGGGTGCAGAGGACACGCCTGGAGGAGGAGAAGCGGAAGGAGGTGACGTCCCACTTCCAGGTGACGCTGCAGGACATTCAGTCCCAGATGGAGCAGCACAACGAGAGGAACGCCAGCCTCCGCCAGGAGAACACCGTGCTGGCCGACAAGCTAAACAAGCTCTACCAACAGTACAAGCTCCGCGAGGAGGTGCGCTCGTCCCTGCACACGTGTCACTGTTTGGTCCCGCACATGCATGCTTAGCCACCGCTTCACCAATGACTGGGGAATGTTCTCCTAAGAGATTGGAAGCCATAAAGGGTCAGGTGTGCAGTGTCGGGCTCTGTGTGTAGATCAGGTACGATTTGACTTGTAACCATCGGCAGGTCAAGAGAAGGCAGAAACTGCTTCATTTCACGTCGTTGTCATTTTGCCTTTTTGCATTTCTGCTACCAAACGTGTTCCACGACCTCCAAAGTGCAATTCTACCTGAATGAGCGAAGGCGCCGAGCGGCCGTGTGGAGTAAAGTGCCCTTTGTAATGGAACCCTCCCTCCCTCTCCACGCCGCAGCACATAGACAAGGTGGTGAAGCACAAGGAGCTGCAGCAGCAGCTGGTGGACGCCAAGCTGCACCAGGCCCACGAGCTTCTCAAGCAGTCTGAGGAGCGCCACGACCGCGAGAAGGACTTTGTGAGACTTGAACGCCCCCCTCTGTTCACACGTACACTAACTTGCGGGCACACACACACACACACACACACACACACACACACACACACACACACACACACACACACACACACAGATATTTCATTTGTTCCTTCTCATTTGTTTAGTGGCCGGTGCTAAACCATACTTGTCTTGTTGTCTCCTAACACACACACCAGCTGTTGAAGGAAGCGGTGGAGTCTCAGAGGATGTGTGAGCTGATGAAACAGCAGGAGGTGCACCTCAAACAGCAGGTTTGGAGCTGGATTTGAAGGACATGCTATTTAACCAGCAGCATGAGCCTAAGGCTTGTGGTTGTTGTTGTTGTTGTTGTTGTTGATGGAGCCTGACCTCCCCGTCTCTTTCTATTTAGTTGTCATTATACACTGAAAAGTTTGAAGAGTTCCAGACCACTCTGGCCAAGAGCAACGAGGTCTTCACCACGTTCAAGCAGGAGATGGAGAAGGTGTGTGTGTGTGTGTGTGTGTGTGTCTGTGTCTGTGTGTGTGTGTGTGTGTGTGGATGGGGCATCTTTTTTTTTTTTATCATTATTCATGTTGTCAATATCTTCTAGTCCCAAGCAAATGACTACGTTTGAAAACTAGCCGTGACTCATCATTTTGTCTCCAGATGACCAAGAAGATCAAGAAGTTGGAGAAGGAGACCACCATGTATCGCTCCAGGTGGGAGAGCAGCAACAAGGCTCTCCTGGAGATGGCAGAAGAGGTAACGTTCTGCTTCTTGGGTCCCCACTGAGCCGCGTGACCGTTTCTTTTAGGGCCGCAGCCATAATTAGAAGAGTGGAATCATCATTAAGAGAGCCCCCGGTCGACTCCATTCTCTTTAGTCTCAACAACCAAGTCAAAGTTGGAAAGATGTTTGCTGTGAATGGGATAATCAGTGGGTCAGAGGCCTGGTCACACCAGCGGTGTTGACTTTAAAGTGGAACTCCAGCACAACAGCGTTACAAGCAAGAGAGGGCGGCGCTCAGGGCTCAGGGCTCTTTGAAATGTATCATGGGATGTAAAACGTGATCATGATTCTACTTCCTTGGAACGTCGTATTGAACTGGCAAATCAGAGTGGACTTTGTAAATTCTGAGTCGCCTACAGCCCCACTTTCTTTTAGATTTTATGATGTCTGTGACATCATATAATGTATATAAATATATATACAATTATTGATCTGTTTGTTTATTTTGTCCTGTCTAGCCTAGTGTGTGTGTGCGTGCGTGCCGTGCCTGCGTGCGTGGCGGCATAGCCCAGTGGGCAGAGCGGGTCGACCACTAACCGAAGGGTTGGCGGTTTGATCCCCACCTCTGTCCAACTGTGCACATGTCGAACCCCACAAATGTACTGATCTGTAAGTCGCCTTGGACAAAAGCGTCTGCTAAACGCCCCTCTTCTTCTTCTTCTTCTTCTTCTTCTTCTTCTCCTTCTTCTTCTTGTGTGTGTACAGAAAACGGTGCGGGACCGTGACTTTGAGGCGCTGCAGGGTAAGGTGCAGCGGTTGGAGAAGCTGCGGCGGGCGCTGAAGGTGGAGCGCAACGAGCTCAGCAAGAAGGTGCAGAGCCTCGGCGGGCCGGACGAGGACGCCCCCCCGGGCGACGCTGACTCCCCCTCGCCGACGCCCCCCGCAGACTCG
>OMKI01037936.1:17602-28636 GCA_900302315.1 Phycis blennoides
GTGCGAGGCGCATGCCTGTTGCAGTTAGAAGAGGGGAGAGGAGAGGGGGGAGAGCGAGGGAGAGAGAGAGAGAGAGAGAGAGAGAGAGAGAGAGAGAGAGAGAGAGAGAGAGAGAGAGAGAGAGAGAGAGAGAGAGAGAGAGAGAGAGAGAGAGAGAAGAGAGAGAGAGAGAGAGAGAGAGAGAGAGAGAGAGAGAGAGAGAGAGAGAGAGAGAGAGAGAGAGAGAGAGAGAGAGAGAGAGAGATAGTTGAGAGGAGCGTGAGACAGAGCTGAGAGAGAGCGAGCTCTATACAGGGATGTATGGAAGAACTGAGGGGTTTGTTCATGCATGCATTAAAAGATGGAGGGATGATGTATAAATAGATGGAGAAGATGACTGATGATGGGGTGACATAGATGTGTAGTTCAGTACACAAACCTTTAGGAGTCTTTAATGTCTGCTGGAACCGGTTTGAACTGAGCCTGCTCTGACGCCGTGACACAGGACTAGAATAACACGCGTTAAGTTAGGATTAATAGTGTTAAATTAGGATTAACATGCATTAAATTAGGATTAACACATGTTAAGTTAGGATTAACACGCGTTAGTTATCAAGATTCACATCAGACGCCTCCCTGGTCTCTGTCAGCTGGTCGTGAATCAAGAGGGACTCTACCTCCCAGAGAGTTGTCATCATAATGACAATCATGTGATAATAGTGGTTACCATGGGACCCACAGGGTAAACACTCAGCCAAGGCATAGCTTGGCTGCGTGTCTGCCAAAAGGTTGTGGGTTTGATTCCCCGATGCCCACAGCGTAACGTATCGGTGTCCCCTAACCCCACCCGGCTGTGACGCAAAACCAACCGGAAGTCGCATCGAATTAAAGTGACCCACTGAGTAACGCGCCGTGCGTTCCCCGTGACAGGTCACTTCCTGTTGACCTCTCTGCTGATTGGCTTACTGAAGCGCAGTGCGCCGGCGCGCGTGGTGGTGGTCTCATCGCTGGCCCACAACTTCGGCTGGATCCGCTTCCACGACCTCCACAGCCAGGGCAGCTACAACAGCGGCCTGGCGTACTGCCAGAGCAAGCTGGCCAACGTGCTGTTCACGCGGGAGCTGGCGCGCAGACTCAAAGGTACGCAGACCCGCCGCCTTCACGCGGCCACACGCCCTTCGCCGTCTGAGCAGACGTCTCCTGGAACCCTCTGGGCCGGACTGACTGCCTCCTCCGCGCCTCCTCCGCAGGCACCAACGTCACGGTGAACTCCCTCCACCCGGGCACCGTCACCTCTGAGCTGACCAGGCATTCCACGCTGATGACCATCCTCTTCACCGTCAGCTCAGTCTTCCTCAAGACCCCCGAGGAGGGTGCCCAGACCTCCGTCTACTGCGCCGTGGCTGAGGAACTGCACTCCATCTCGGGCAAGCACTTCAGGTCAGCTGCTGGGCTAGGCTAACGGTCAGCCCAGAACAGGGTTTGATGGCTGTAGTTTATCATTAATTAAAAACATCCAAGTGATGAAAAGCAAACTACAAAATCATCCCATCACCCGTTTCCTTGGACACATGGATGTCGCCACAAGTTAGCAGACCCTTGATTAGCCATTAACATTAGCATGAACTATTAGCATTCTTGTGAAGTCAAGTCAGTGTTATTCGTGCAGCCCTTAATCACAGTGAGTCTCAGCGGGCCTCACAGGCCACCCCCTAACCCCAGCCCCCTACAAACATGGAGAAACTCCCTTAGGGATCCAGGAGAAACACCTTCATGATCCAGGAGAAACTCCCTTAGGGATCCAGGAGAAACACCTTCATGATCCAGGAGAAACTCCCTCAGTGATCCAGGAGTAAACCTTGAGGAGGAGCACAGCGTGATCCTCCAACCCTCTCCAACTAACTCCTGTTCTTCTTGGTTTCAGTGACTGCTCCCCTGCCTTCGTAGCTCCTCAGGGGAGGAGCGAGGAGACGGCCAGGAGACTGTGGGACGCCAGCTGTGAGCACCTGGGCATCGAGTGGAATTGATGATCCATCTTCGCTGTCCTCCTCCTCCTCCTCCTGAGCCCCTCCTTCAGCCCCCACCTCATCCACCTAGCGGCCATCTTGGTTCTAAAGGTTAGCTGGTTGCAGAAGGCAGAAAACTGAATGCCGAGTTCCAAAATGGCCTCTAGGTGAATGAGGCCCAGTTCATTAGTTGTGCTTGAGAGCTGAGCAGCAGGGTACTGATGTGACAGGAGTACCATTCCCACAATGTGAAGTTTTTTGTAACAATGCAGTTATAATATATATAACTTGAAAAGTGAGTATTTTCCGGGGCGATCCCATGACTTGCTGTGTGAACGCGGTGTGTGTGAAGTTTGACTTCAGATGTTTCTCTTTTGTGACAATGTGAACCAGATCTTGGCGAGAGGCTCCTCTTGGTGAGGGGTGTAGGATACTGTGGTGGTCAAACCAGGGTTAACAAGCTTCTTTACATTAATGTTTCATTTCAAGCTCCTCCAGAATCTGCAGCCACAGCACACCGTTGAGTACCTGCTTTTTAGAAAAAACGACATACAAAAGATGTTCTTTTGGTTTCCTGACCAAAACATCTAAAAATCATTGACAATGTACAGCACTGACAATGTTGATGGGTTATATAGACCGAGACTAAGAGATCCCATAGCTGAAAATAGAATAAAAAGCAAGCCCTAGCAAAAAATACAAACCAGGACCAGTTGAGTCTTCAGGTTACTGGAGGAGGTTTTCATTCCAAGTTATTAATATTTTAAGTTTGGTTTTCTAGAGACTTCTCAGCATTCACCACAAGCACAGCTGCCAGACTTTTCTATTCAGAGGAGACATGCCTTTTACTAGACCGATGTGTCACAGCTGAATGTTTACATCTGATGTAAATAAACCGATGTGTTACTAAGAGTCTTCATTCACTTCTTAAACACCACAGGATGCTTCACTGTTCTGATTGGATGGACGTCGAGCAATTTAGGATTTGATTGGTTGTTGGAGAAGCCAGTTTGTTCCTCTCGTGAGCGGAAGTGTTTCTACTGGTGACACAAGATGTTCACGTTAGAGGAACAGCAAATGGAAGAGCAGTAAACCAGTTAAAAGAACTGGTTAAAGAACGTGGAACAGACAGGGCTCAACTTATTGTGGTTTCAACAAGCTCCATTTTATTCCCTAACATTGTAGAAACATTACCATTATTGTTAACAATTTTAATGGCCGACAGGAGGCCAAAAATAAAAATATTTATGACATGTATTTAATTCTAAACATGTACAATTGTTGGGAAACAGTCATGACTTCATCACACAGCGCTGGACACCAAAACATTTCACACGGCAACCTCCACACTGTTTGCATCAGAGCGTTGAGTAAAGTGCCGTGGCCGTTGGGACAGAACAGCCCATAATAAGCTGCTGCGCCGCCGCTGGCCCCTCCTACACTTCATCACAGGAACAACAGACTGGCCGCGCTTTTTTACACGTCTGACATCTGATGTCTGAACGTCCCGCTAAGGAGAGCAGAGCGCCTGCTGCTCCAGAGCCCTCTGAGGGCCGATGGCAGTCAAAGCCTTCACCTGATGGACAGCATCACGTGGTGTGGAGATGTGGATCAGCACAGTAAAAGGTACAACAGGTAAACAAGTGTTAAAGATTTAGAGCACGTAACACAAATCCCTTTTTAAAGACGAGGCTCAAGTGACTTTGAAGCTGTTAAGACTCACAGGTAGTTTAGCTTGAAACTGACCTGATGAAGTTTAAGGAGGCTTGGCTGGGTTAGAAACCTGTTCACACATCACGGACACCCAGGAGACCACAACACGGTCGGCATCAGAAGAACCAGTCCCTCCTGAACTCTCCTGAAGCCCCCGTGGGCATATTGTGCTGCTCAACACTTTACCGACTGAAAGGCGGCGAGCGTGATTCAGATTCAGTCTCCACGCGTCCTCAGGTTCCCTTTAGGTACCGACACGAAATCAACATTCACATTAAACACATTGTGTGATCCTCTGACCCCAAATACTGAGTCATCATGTCTCTTCACCAGAGAAGAGTCATCATGTCTCTTCACCAGAGAAGAGTCATCATCTCTTCACCAGAGAAGAGTCATCATGTCTCTTCACCAGAACAGCAGAACTGGTCGTATTTTGGCAAAAAAAACAACATAAAACTGCTTTTTCTTGTTGTTGGTCAACGTTGTTCTGTGTGTGCTCAGAGCCTCCCCCCACAGAGGAACACAAGACAAAATGGAGGGAGAGTTGTGACCCTTTACAACAAGGATATCAGCATGGTTCTTCACTCTCCTGAAGGCAATAATAATGTCTTCCCTGTTTGGCTGAGGTAGGAGGGTCAGAACCCGTCTGTACTGCGGTACCTGTCAGTGGTTCTCAGGAGAAAACAGTACCAGCGGATGAGAAGGAACCACCAGAACGTTGGACTGATGTGGATCAGGAAGAAACTAAAGCACAGTGGTGAGGGCTCAGAGAACCCCATCAACTGGAACCGCCCCGCAGAACCTCCACGACGTAACACGTAGAACCACAGTGGTCCTCACGGGGCTTCAGTCTGTGGTGAGGTCTGTACGGCGCTAGCTATAGATGCTAGCTGAACGCAGCCTGTACGGTGCTAGCTATAGATGCTAGCTGAACGTGGTCTGTACGGCGCTAGCTATAGATGTTAGCTGACCGCGGTCTGTATGGTGCTAGCTATAGATACTAGCTGAACGTGGTCTGTACTGCGCTAGCTATAGATGTTAGCTGAACGCGGTCTGTACTGCGCTAGCTATAGATGCTAGCTGAACGCGTCGCGTAGTTAAATCCAGAAATATCGCAAACATCTTGGAACGTACACAGCAACGTGTACACGCGACCTCTCAAGCGTTACCGGGCCGGACCCCCCGGTCAGGGTGGGCTACCTGCCGCTGGCCGGGCTTTGACTTTGGTGTTCCGAGAGCCACCGGTCACAGATGTTCCTCATGACCGAGTCAGAGGCCTCCTCAGCGGCCTGCAGGACCTCCTGGACCAGGGGTCCGGCCCGGCCCGGCTCCAGCTTCACGGCCTGCAGGTAGGCCTGCCGCAGCCGCCCACACAGCAGGTAGGCCTTGACCTGTGGACACACCAGACACAGGGCCTTCAGAACGCCACCAGCTGCTCTCTGGGCCGCGGGTCCTGAGGAGACCAGCTGGAGGACAGCTGCTCCAGAGCTGGACCTGAGGAGACCAGCTGGAGGACAGCTGCTCCAGAGCTGGACCTGAGGAGACCAGATGGAGGACAGCTGCTCCAGAGCGGGTCCTCAGCCTCACAGGGGCTGCTGAGCAACTCAACGATCCATTCTGTCCTCCGCTTTACAGAGGCAAGGCAAATCTATTCTTCACGGGCCAACCAGAACTGGGCCTGATTACAGAGAACAAGCTGCTGCTCTGTAGCAGGCCTGTGGAGTCATCAATGTGGTACTGAAGTACTCAAAAACATGTCTGATGTCTGAAGACAAAACTATTGAAGGATCATTTGTCTTGATATTTCGGGCCAGCTTCACTTCACTAAAGCATGATCAGCTTTAACCCTGAAACACTGAAGCATGATCAGCTTTAACCCTGAAACAACACAAGCTTTAACCCTGAAACTACGCAGGCCCTCTGGGCAACGTCAGGCACATGAGGTCAGACTCATACTGTCTTAAAAAGCAGTACAAAGAGACTGAGAATGACTTGTGGTGGGGTGACAGCTGTAACTAAATCAGATGGAGACTGTTTCAAAGTAATCTGCAGACATCTGGAACGTGATCTGAATAAGTTCTTACCTTGTTCTCCGAGCTCTTGAGTTCCAAGATGAGACCGTCCAACTCCTTGGCCTGGAAAAAAGGAGACCAGTTTTCTCTCAGATACAAGGTTAATGTTACATTCTAAGGTCGAAGGTCACCTTACCCATCTTGGTTCTCGCTAACTGGGGGGTGGGGCTAAAGGCCCCACATTGCATTCACAACAAGGGGGCACCAAAGACTTTCAGGACCCCGGACACAGAAGAGTCTGCTCCACTTCAGGTAGGTTGACAGAGCAGCACATCCAGGTGAAAGATGTTCTGACTCTGTGACTACTCTGACGTCGCCGGGTCAGCCAGTCTGACGCTCGGAAAACTAAACACCACGCCCCTTTCCCGCTCGACCAATCGGCGCACAGCTGACCCTGGCCTCCGGGGGGGCGGGACCACTCACGTCGCCGGGGGTCTTGTCCGCCGCGGCCAGGCAGCCCAGGACAATGGCGTCTCCGTCCTTGTTGGTGGCCGTGCCCGACTCGCCCACGCACTTCAGCAGCTGTCTGACGGCCGCGTGGCGCCGCTGGCGGACCAGACACTGGGCCACACGCACGTACAGCGCCGGGCCATCCAGCTGGAAGTCCTGCAGGCCCGGGGGAGGAGGGGGGAGGAGGGGGGAGGGACATCACATGAAAGACAACGGTAAACACTTGAGACGGTTGCTCGAGAAGAAGACAGGAGCCTCGTCCTCAGAGTCTCTGCTGGTTCACGGCTCGTCTCAGGAACCCGTACCTGGATGATTCTGTAGACGATGCCAAAGCCCTCCTCAATGTTCTTCCCGCCCAGCATCACCTGGAACAAAGTCTGCAGGTGAGTCAGCAGACACGGCCCACGGCTTCCACAACCACATGAACACACTGCCAGCAGCACCAGTGAAGTTGACTCTGTTGATCTCTTCTCAACAGAGATCAGCACATCACATTCATCCCTGGACACACATGGATAAACAAATAGCGCCTCTACCCCCGAGCCCCCCGGACCGCCCTCTGGATAAAGGTGCCGACTGAGGAACCAAATGTCAATGTTGATACAAAACTGATCTGACTTTCAGAAGCCCAGCGTGTGACAGAACACACGGGGGTCACGGGGGGCTCACCCTGCAGGCCACCTCAGCCTTCATGTGCACGCCCCCAAACAGGGTGGGCGGGGGGGCGGCGGAGGCGGTCGCCACGGAGACGGGGGTGTGGCCGGCCTTGGAGGCGGAGGTCTCGCAGCGATGGAGGAAGCGGGTCACCTCCAGCTGCAGCTCCACAGTGTTCATGTGCCTGGAGACAGAGACACAGAGACAGGCTACGTCAGGGAGACACAGAGACAGGCTACGTCAGGGAGACACAGACACGCTATGTCAGGGAGACACAGAGACAGGCTACGTCAGAGAGACACAGAGACAGGCTACGTCAGAGAGACACAGAGACACGCTACGTCAGGGAGACACAGAGACAGGCTACGTCAGAGAGACACAGAGACACGCTACGTCAGGGAGACACAGAGACAGGCTACGTCAGAGAGACACAGAGACACGCTACGTCAGGGAGACACAGAGACAGGCTACGTCAGAGAGACACAGAGACACGCTACGTCAGGGAGACACAGAGACAGGCTACGTCAGAGAGACACAGAGACAGGCTACGTCAGGGAGACACAGAGACAGGCTACGTCAGGGAGACACAGAGACACGCTACGTCAGGAGACAGAGAGACACAGAGACAGAGAAAGACACAGAGACACAGAGACACGCTACGTCAGAGAGACACAGAGACAGGCTACGTCAGGGAGACACGAGACAGGCTACGTCAGGGAGACACAGAGACACAGAGACACGCTACGTCAGGGAGACACAGAGACAGGCTACGTCAGAGAGACACAGAGACAGGCTACGTCAGGGAGACACAGAGACAGGCTACGTCAGAGAGACACAGAGACACGCTACGTCAGGGAGACACAGAGACAGGCTACGTCAGAGAGACACAGAGACAGGCTACGTCAGAGAGACACAGAGACAGGCTACGTCAGGGAGACACAGAGACAGGCTACGTCAGAGAGACACAGAGACAGGCTACGACACAGAGACACAGAGACACGCTACGTCAGGGAGACACAGAGACAGGCTACGTCAGGGAGACACAGAGACAGGCTACGTCAGAGAGACACAGAGACACAGAGACACGCTACGTCAGGGAGACACAGAGACAGGCTACGTCAGGGAGACACAGAGACACGCTACGTCAGGGAGACACAGAGACAGGCTACGTCAGAGAGACACAGAGACACGCTACGTCAGGGAGACACAGACACGCTACGTCAGGGAGACACAGAGACAGGCTACGTCAGGGAGACACAGACACGGCTACGTCAGGGAGACACAGACACGCTACGTCAGGGAGACACAGACACGCTACGTCAGGGAGACACAGAGACAGGCTACGTCAGGGAGACACAGAGACAGGCTACGTCAGAGAGACACAGAGACACAGAGACACGCTACGTCAGGGAGACACAGAGACAGGCTACGTCAGGGAGACACAGAGACAGGCTACGTCAGGGAGACACAGAGACAGGCTACGTCAGAGAGACACAGAGACAGGCTACGTCAGGGAGACACAGAGACACGCTACGTCAGGGAGACACAGACACGCTACGTCAGGGAGACACAGAGACAGGCTACGTCAGAGAGACACAGAGACAGGCTACGTCAGGGAGACACAGACAGGCTACGTCAGGGAGACACAGAGACACAGAGACAGGCTACGTCAGGGAGACACAGAGACAGGCTACGTCAGGGAGACACAGAGACAGGCTACGTCAGAGAGACACAGAGACAGGCTACGTCAGGGCCACAGTTCATGTATCTTGTGTAGATTTGACATGTTTTAGTTCCTGTAGTGCTCGCCCGCTCCGGTCGGGGGTTTGAGTCCCGCTTTGGACATCCAAAGATAAATACTCCCACTGAGCAGATACAGAACAGTGGATCACAGTGATAACAACACTTCTACTATCAATAACCTGCGTCAGCAGCAGTGTCAGAGCAGCATCGGGGCACAAGGGGACAGACAGACACACTGCGTCCCTTCTGCCAAGGACACAGACGCCTTGTGTTCCTGAACTGTGGCAGAGTGTCACAGGGAACCAGTGCCCATGAGCAGCACAGTGTCAGCTCTGGAGGCCGTGGGGTTGAGTTACTGAGTGCCGTGTTGTTGTGAACTCCCCTCGCTGTACCAAGGAGCCGACCGCCGCCCGTCGGACACACAACCCCCCGGCCCGTTGTCATGGTTACCATTTACGCTCCAGCCAACACGTGGCGGAGACCCTGTGAGGTCAGGAGAGGTCAGGAGAGGTCAGGAGAGGTCAGGAGAGGTCAGGAGGACGCGCTAGCTTCTGACCTGGACACGTCGCCAGAGGACATGGTCTTCCGGAAGGAGGAGCTCAGGGACCTCCTCCTCGCCGCGGCCCCCTTGCTCTGCTGCTCCTGCAGGTGCGTCCTCAGGTGCTCCTTGGCCCGGACCAGCCAGCGCTGCGCAGGGTCGGGGGTCAAAGGTCACCGTTACACAGGTTCAAACGGGCAGCACACTGTCCTGGGATCTCCTCCCATTGTTAGTTGTGCAGGAAACTCCCTGCATCTTATTTTAGGACCGAGTCAACGGCACCTCAGTGCTGCTCAGAATGACCCCGCTCTGCACAGCACTCTGAAGGAAACACTGAGGCTGCATGGTGTTTACACACCACTAACGCTGCAGCCTACCGGCCGCTGCAGGTCTGACCTACCGGCCGCTGCAGGTCTGCCCTACCCGCTGCAGGTCTGCCCTACCCGCTGCAGGTCTGACCTACCCGCTGCAGGTCTGATCTACCGGCCGCTGCAGGTCTGACCTACCGGCCGCTGCAGGTCTGACCTACCTGCCGCTCCCCCAGCTGAATGTAGGAGTGGGCCCCGTGGGAGAAGAAACGAATACAGGTCATGGCAGCACGGACGTGATCCTACAGGGGAGGACACAGGTAATACAGGTCATACATGGAATACATACTTTTCACAAATTAAACATATGTATTACTTTTTTGTGATCTCAAATAAAGTTATACATGTATACATTACAACTTCACGTAAAAATGTTTTTTGTATTACGGATAAGTCAGAGTCATCCCCCATTCCCTCCTCTCCCTCCTCTCCCTCCCCCCTCAGCTCTCCCTCCCCACCGGGCTCTCCTCTCAGCCCTGAGGAGCCCGTCTCACCGTCATGAACTTCTGCAGCTGGTACAGCGTGTGGAAGTGTCCTCTCCTCTGCAGCAGCTGGCAGGAGGCGATGAGGTAGCGGCTGCACACCTCCAGGCCGGGATCCAAGCTCTCCAGCAGACCCTGCAGCGTGGCCAGAGCCCCCCTCTCCAGGCTGGGCTGCAGGACGCCCTCCAGGAACACCTCGTCTGGACACTCCTGGGGGACCCCACGCGAGAGGTGTGAGAGGAATGACCTCCGACCTGAAGCCTTGTCAGCTGGAAGCTCCAGAGCAGACTGAGGGGCACCTTGCTGAGCAGGTGAGACAAGGCGTCTCGCAGCCGGTCGTGGCGCACATAGAAGCAGACCAGCGCCAGGTGTGTCCCGTAGGAGGTCAGGTAGTGGAGCGCCTCCTGGTGGAGCCGGGGGTCCGGGGCGGGGGGCTCAGCGCGCTCCGCCAGACCGGGGTCCGACAGAACCTCTTCCAGCTCCCGGATCGATGCCAGGATGTCCTCACTGAACGGCTGACACACACACACGCACACGCACACGCACGCGCACACGCACACGCACACGCACACAGGTTAGCACGCACACACACGGGGCGGCAGTAGCTCAGTGGGTAGAGCTGGTGGACAGAGCGGGTCGTCCACTAACTGTAGGGTCGGCGGTTCGATCCCCGCGCTCCTCACTTCCAAACTGTCTGCATGTCGAAGTGTCCTTGAGCAAGATACTGAACCCCTACTTGCTCCCCGGGCGCTGAACATAGCAGCCCACTGCTCCTATGTACCATAGGATGGGTCAAATGCAGAGAACAACTTTCGTTCCCATATCTAAAAAATACTGAGAATGACCAATAAAGACCGAAAGGTCCTCTCTTAAAAGCACACACACACACACACACACAGGTTAGCACGCACACACACACACACACACACAGGGTTAGCACGCACAGACGCACACCTGTGTACATTACATCATACCAAGACGTAAAGTTCAAAAGATATGGACGAGAACACACATGCACACACAAGCACA
>OMKI01037940.1:0-19652 GCA_900302315.1 Phycis blennoides
CCCAGATTAAAATGCCAAAAGTCAATATTTGGTAGTTTATTTAAGGGATAAGTACTTTTCCACACTCATTTTAGCGCAGAACCAATACACACTAGTGTGTGTGTGTGTGAAGGGGGATGCGCACATAGTTGTGTGTGTGTGTGTGTGTGTGTGTGTGTGTGTGTGTGTGTGTGTGTGTGTGTGTGTGTGTGTGTGTGTGTGTGTGTGTGTGTGTGTGCCTGTGCCTGTGTGTGTGTGTGTGTGTGTGTGTGTGTGTGTGTGTGTGTGTGTGTGTGTGTGTGCGTGTGTGCGTGCGTGCGTGCGTGCGTGTGTGCGCGTGTGCGTGTGTGCGTGCGTGTGTGCGTGTGCGTGTGCGTGCGTGCGTGCGTGCGTGTGTGTGTGTGTGTGTGTGTGCGTGCGTGTGTGCGTGTGCGTGTGCGTGCGTGCGTGCGTGCGTGTGTGCATGTGCGTGTGCGTGTGCGTGTGCGTGTGCGCGTGCGTGTGCGTGTGCCCGCAGCAGGTCTCGTGGTG
The DNA here is from genome assembly GCA_900302315.1 of Phycis blennoides. Lineage (NCBI taxonomy): Eukaryota > Metazoa > Chordata > Actinopteri > Gadiformes > Phycidae > Phycis > Phycis blennoides. Next base: position 511 of record OMKI01037940.1, read on the forward strand.
CAGGTTAGAGTCCACCCATCCCTTGCTCCCTGTCGGTGCAACACACACCCTCCGCCCAGACGGAGCGCGGCCTGTGACAGTAGGAGGGAGTCATTTGAAGGTATTGACTGTTTGTTGACTGATCGCACAAAGCCCAAGGCAGGCCGGACAGAACAAGATGTCATACACTGTACATGAGCATCCCACACCATGGGGCGTCTCTTTCCTGTAGGTTTGCTTTAAGTATACCAAAATCAGCGTTTACGTAATTGACTTCCCACCCCACAGAGAAAAAAAAACTATTCCCTTACAGATGCCAAACCCATGTCACATTTACATTTACATTTACATTTACATTTACCTTAACATTTACATTTAGGGCCTTTAGCAGACGCTTTTGTCCAAAGTGCCTGACAATAAATATGTTTGTTCCATTTCTTGTTTAACCAACATAGACCCCTAGGTGCTAGGTGTGTAGCCATGTGAAGTGGGTTGACCTGTGCCACTCGTGCTGAAGATAATCCTTGCTTGGGTAAAAGGTTGAGCATATTAGGGATGAGGAGAAAGTGAGGACACTGCTGAAGATGACGCTACCAGGCCCAATCAGCCCTGTGGAAATACAATCAGTATGACCATGCCAAAAATTCACTTGACCACTCAGGGGCCACTAGCATCAACTATGGTTTCCTGAAAGAGTGATGTTTCAGACATCAGAATTCACCACGCAGAAGTGTACTTTGGTCTAATAACCAGCCCCACTCAAGCCACAGGATCACCTGTAAGTAGTGGAGGTGAAGCCATCAGAGGGCTTGAGGCTAACGTCCAAACTACACGTTAGCGGTCATCCACAACAGGCGGCTTGCCATCACAGGGCAAACAACGTCTCTTCTAAATGTGAACAATGACTTTCATGGCAAAAACAGCGAGGAATTTCTGATTCAGGGGATTCATCTATTATGCTATAGGGGGAAATGTTGGGTTTAGAAGTTTGTAATTATATACAATTGATAATAAAGAAATTGAGCACAGTGCTTTTTTTCCATATATATTGTCTAATCACCCATTTTAAACAGCTAATTTTCTTAAATTTTTTTCTTTGACTTTTAGCCCCAATCAAACTTTTACTTTAAACCTTCTGTAACTTTCCCAGCCACAAATATAATCCTCTTTATCCCAGATGACAATATGTTGTGGGTGGACAGGAAGTTACATGCAAAGCGCTGCTATCTTTTGAATACACACACACACAATGTGTACACTCAAGCTCTGCACTGCAACGCCCAGTGAGGTGAATGTATGACATCACAGAACAGATGTGCTGAACGGATGACGGGGTTGATGTTTGCAGAAGATAACTATGGCTGAGGGAGGAGAACGGACCAGAGGTTAAGTAGGACGGTAGGCACAGCAGTCATGTTACAAAACAACAATTATCCTAATGACACTTTCCTAGACTATCAAAAGCCACAGTAAAAAAAAAAAAGATTAACTTGTCTACATCTTCCAGGCAGACATCAAATAGAAACAGACACCAAATAGATACATAGACTGCCCGCTTTCTAGATCACATCCTTGTCAGATTTTAGTAGTAGCGGTTGGCGTGCTGGAGTCACGCCCTCGTTAGTCGATAGCGGGGCTGTCGCATCACATCTCGTCAGCTGTCGCCTGGCGGAGCAGAAGCAGGAACATTGTGTGCCAGATAAACACGGCGCCTAGGCTTCGTTCGCCACTGATGAGTATCGAGGACACAAACTGGACATTCTCAATGACCAGTAAGTTCAGTATAACGGACTTGCTGGCTCACAATCATGAACCGTTCCCAATTTAAGTATCACTTGAAAAATGAAGCTGGACTATCGTGTAGGCTACCCACTGCTGGTGGATTTTTTTTTTTAATGTACATACAAAACATATATGGTAACATACACCTGCTGCTGAGTGTTTCACTTAATTATGAGATTATGTATTATTATTATTATTATTATTATTATTATTATTATTATTATTATTATTATTATTATACTTATTTATACATTCGTATTATTGTCATGACTATTATTATCATATACTTGTTTGTGTTGAAATGAATCAGAGCAGTCAACTAAATTGCACCCTTAGAAACTGAGGTCGAATTTACTTGCTTACTTATTTTCATAGGAAATGCTGGTAAACACTAATGAATGAACTCAGAGTGAACAGAACAAGCAGGCCACTGCTGCCCCCTGCTGGTGGGGGGGGCACAAAATTTGGCCTCTGACTAAATCTACAACAGATAAAGCTGATGAGGCTCTGAATCCTCATCCCACATTTTGATCATCAACTGATGGTGCTTTCTCCTGGCCTCTGAACCAACAGTCCTAGAGAAATCAGGATGAATTCAGCTGTTGCCTGAGCTTGGACACCTGGCTCTCCATGTGTTGGATATCTCCAGAACGTTGTCTGCGTGCAGCACACAGAAGGAAGCACAAGGTGACATCACAAATGTACGTGAATGCCCCTGGCATCGTTGAGACACAACAGCCGCAGGAAAGATGTTGGATTAAACATAATTTCAAACAACCACACAATCATAATGCAAGTTCGATTTCTAAATACAAGCCAAATGTTCCCTTTCCTTAGATGATTGATATCAATGATAAAGGACAATGTATAAACAATCAGTTTGGTTTGTTTTATACACACATTTGTCATTGTAGATTGTGTTGGTTGGTTTTTCATCAAAACATTGGCATGAACAGCACAGCCAGCTGAATGTTAAAGCAGTGTGAACATGTTGAGTTCAGTAGGGCAGCAGTAGCTCAGTGGGTAGAGCGGGTGGACAGAGCGGGTCGTCCACTAACCGTAGGGTCGGCGGTTCGATCCCCTTAATCCCCCTCCTCCAACTGTCCACACTGTTGAACCCCACAAATGTACTGATTGTAAGTTGTTTTGGACAAAAGCATCTGCTAAATGCCTCTTTACCTGTGGTTGGCCTGAGCCTTGTTCAGTTGACAGCGAAGACGCTTCAGAATGGCTTCATACCTTCTGTTTTGGATCTAAGACACACACAGGAGGAATGGCAATGCGGCACTGATGGTAAGCATCTATGCGACCAGCAAACCCGCATGAAGTGTACACGGTATACTGTATTTGTGTAGCATATCGTGTAGTTAGTAGCATGTAGTGTAGCATATAAGGTGTAGTGTAGAGTTGTTTGTTCTATTGCAGCAAGGGCTTTCGACTGCCATCAGAACAGTACAGAATTACATCCTCAACATCCGCAGCCACTAGCATGACCGAGAAGCCGTAACTCCTTACCTGCTACTTGATTACATGTATCTGAATTCACTGCAAGTTGTTTGAGGTGAAGCTTGTGCTACATAGTAAATAGTAACGGTAGCAGTGAAGCTGGGGGTGTCCGTGGCAACCCTCTGAGATACCTCTATGTCTTTCTTCATTTGGGCATGGGTGTCAGACTCTTTGAGGAGCTCCTCCCTCTTGGAGGTGACGGTGTACCTCAGGACAACAATCTGCTTCTTCAGGTTCTCCTTCTCTCTCTTTTATTGCAGAACAATGGGCGAGACAGAACACAGCACTAGTGCGGACCAATATTTGATAAAATAATACAAAGTTTGGATGGCTATGAAGAGAAAACTAATACTTTTGCCATATAAAGCCTTTCCAAGTGAAACAGGATATTATGGATATTAGGGACTATTAGGGACTACATTATTTGCACAAAAAGCACTAGCTTTTTGTGCAAATAATATTGATACCAATTGGTTCAAGACCTACCCTAAGATAGGAGAAAGCAGACCACATTATTGTACTAAGATCACTGACCTGGCTTCCTGCTTGCTAGAAAATTGTGTTAAAAATATCACTAATAGGTCATACAGCACTAAATGGTTTATAGTCAAAATACATCTGCTTGAATGTTATGAGACAACAAGAGCTCTCACGTCATCAGGGAGCGGCCTGCTCACCGTCCCCAGGGTTCAAACCAAGCATGGTGAGGCAGATTTTAGTTTCTATGCACCACCGATCTGGAACAAACTCACAGAGCCTGTGAAATCTGCCTCAACATGTTTGCCCTGATCTTTCCATTTGATGTCACTTTTAACACAAAAACCACTTAATTGTTAATATTTTTTCTTCCAAAGTTACCTCGGCTTCCTGTATGGTCTTTCCATTGAGATTCTCCAGATCTTGTGTGAGCTCCTCTTTCCTCTGGTTCAGCACACTGACCAGCACCCTGTGGCTCTCTCTCTGGCTCTCAGCAAGGGCCACGGCTGCCCGGTGGCCCTCCATCTTGCTGCAGTACACATTGTGCCCTGCCAGCACCGCGCGGGCGTCCTCAGCTTCCTCATTGATGCAGAGCTGCAATGCCACCGTCTGGTTGTGGGCGGACGTGCAGCGGGCCCACAGCGCCTGGGAGTGGAACTGCCGCTGGCTGAGGTCATCCTCCAGAGCCAACGTCTGCCGCACGACAGCCCTCAGGTCCAGCTCGGCCTTCTCGTTGCTTTTCTCTGTGTCCCTCAGAATAGTCTGGGGAGGAAGATCATCTGATGTTCTGTCACGTGTTCCCACAAATGTAGCTGTTTTTTGTTTGACAAACACACACTGGTTAAAAGGGTAAAGGGGGCATTTAGCAGACGTGGGTGCTAGATTGGTCTGCAGAAGCTTCAGCCAAGGGACGGCAGTGGTTCCCAGCTTCCTGGTCACCTTTCCTCTTCAAAGATTTCGAGGATCCGTTGATGTTGCTCACCTTAACAACATGCAAGTCTTCTTCTGTGTTTTCCAGGACCACCTCAAAGTTTAGAGGTCTGACTTTCCTGTTGAGACGATAGGGCCCTTTCCACCATGATGCAAGCTTGATGATTTGTCAGCTTTTTAGTAAGGGTGAGTACGGATCCAGACTCTTTTTCTGAAAGATTCACGTCTCTTCTCCATTTGTCATAGTTTGACAGCATTTGACTTTGTTTTGCTTTTTCCAGATTGCCACTTAAAAGTTTCTTGAACTCTGCTATCTGGTTAGCTATAGCGTATGCAGGTGTGTCAGGAGCACATAGCTGTGGGCTTAGCTCAGCATCCAAAAGGCCTTTCAGAAGACGAATGAGGTTGATCTCTGCCGACCACCTGTGGACCCATGCACTGTTGAGTTCAATGCAAAGTGGAATTCAGGTCAAGTGTTTGTTCCAGCTCTTGAGTTGGTCCTCCACGTAGGAAGCAATCATGGCTTTTTCAGTTAATCCTCTCTGTCAGGTTTGTTTGAGGATGGCATGATGAGGTCCTTTTCTGCTTGAGGTTCCACCACCTGCAGGTTTCCTCAAAGTCAGATGAAAAAAACTGGGAACCTTCGTCTGAGAGGATATATGTTGGCACACCCCAACGAGTTAGAATCTCCTTTGTCAGAGTTTGGGATACTGTCTCAGTTGTTGCTTTGCGAAGGGGAAACATTTCAACCCATCTGGTGTTGTAGTCCACAAAAACAATGATGTAGAGGTGGTCGTTGGACCTTTGAGGAAAGGGTCCCATGAGGTCAACTCTTAGCATCTCCTAAGGTCCATGTACCACAGTTTGCTGGAGTTTTCTTGGAGATTTTTGGGTCTCAGGTTTGTAGAGCTGGCAAACTTTGCAACATCACACATGTTCTCTCAGATCCACACTGATCTTATGCCAATACACATGGGCTTGCAACCATTTGTATGTTTTATATCTCCCAAGATGGCTGGATAAATTACCATCATGATAATAGTGAAGAAGCTGTCGGCAGAGTGAAGATGGAATGTATACCTGGTTAAGTACTCTGGTAAATAGAGACGAATGGTCTGTTACTACTGTGAAGTGTCTGCCTTCCAAGTGATACCTCCATTTTTCCAGGGCCAAGACATTCTCTGTCACTGAGTAATTCATTCTGCCTGATTCAAGGTGTGGCTGGCAAAGGCGAAGCTCTGTTCCCAGCCCAGTATGTTGAGCCAAGACGGCCCCAAAACTGACATCACTGGCATCACTGAAAATGATGAATGGGATTTTGAAATCACGATGCCCCAAAATTGGTGAGGGAACGAGAAGTCGTTTTAGGGTCTCAAAGGCTGCCTGACATGGGGAAGTTTGATGTTGTCAGTTGCAAGAATTGGGGCATGAAACAATGATACCACCCAGCCATCCCAAGAAACCATTGCAGTTCTTTGAGGTTTCTAAGGACAGGGAAATCCTGTACCACCTTCAACTTCGACTCTAGCACAGGAAACGACATCTTCCGGAAGAGACTCAAGACCAACTTGTTCAGAGTTCACCTGAACCCTGCATAACCCTACCCTCATGCTCTTATTTGTTGTACGTCTTGGCACTTTAATCGCTCTTTCTAACTTGGCACTTAGTCAGAGATGTTGTATACTAGCAATGGTTAACCTAGCAATTGAAATGCTTGAAACTTGTTCTGGTGACTTTCTTACTGTATTAGCAGCAATTAAATGTTTCACCTTCTTATGACAAATGTACTCTTTGTAAGTCGCTTTGGATAAAAGCGTCTGCTAAATGCCCTAAATCTAAATCATGCCGAAAATCTTCGGTGAGGTACAGTGAGCTATTATCTTGAACTGGTACTGGCCAAACAGACAAATAAAGGCATTTTTTTCTCAGCTATCTTTATCCATTTCGCTGGCCAGTATCCATTATTGAGATCCTAGGTAGTGAACACCACAGTTCCTGCCAACGATTCCAATATTTCCTATGTTTGACAAGGTATAGGCATCTGTGTGAGTAGCTGTATTCACTTTCATGTAGTCCACACAGAACCTTCATGTTTTTTAGGAGCCAAGACAACTGGAGCAGCATAGGAAGAGGTAGAGTGCTCTAGGATGTTATTTCCTAACATTTCCTCCACCTGCCCTTTAATTACCTGAAGCTTGGATGGTGACATGTGATAGGGCTTCTGTGTAATAATAATGGGCACGTTGTGGGTGTGAGAACACTAGTGTGTGTGTGTTTGTGTGAGAACACTTGTACATCCGAGTGTTGCTGTACAGATAAGGGTTTTTCTGTAGTTCATCATCAAGGTTACTCTTGCCAGTAGCAACCTGTAGGAGGTCATGGCAGGTCATGACGGCTGAGGAATCTGGTTCACAGGAGCTACAGCAGAGAAGAACGCAAGCTGAGGGGAAACACCAGCATATGGTGCATGACTTCCCTTGCAGCGCCAACAGTACACTTGGGGTTATAGCAAAGTTGACATGGTTGGCCAGAGTTTTCTCTATTCGGAGAGAGAGCAGCAGCTTCAGAGGCAACAGGCTTGGATATTTTTCCTAGTAAACTCATTCTCTGTTCATATTGCAGCTGGTTCTCACTGTCCTTCTCCAGTTGCTGATCAAGGCTGACAAGTCCATTGACCACGGTAACTCTGTCACTTCTCAGATGACTGGCTATTTGGGATTAATTTTATTAATTAATATTGATTAATATTAATATAATGTGATTAATATTGTTGAAAATGAACTTAATGATCTCCTCCTCTCTGATATTTTGGTTTCTTGATGCTTTCACCTGCTCCCTAAACTCTATTGCACACCCTCTCTATCAGTTCATCCTCATAGTATTCAGAGAGGAAGGCAGCACAGAACTGATCATTGAATTCCTTCCATGTATGCATTTTAAGGCTGCCCATATCCCACACAGTTGTACACAACTAGTGCAATCTGATCACGCAATCCAGTATGTAATCCAGTGTTCAATCCAATACACTGATGTTTTGAAGGACCGACCGCACCTTCTGGTCCTACCACACATGCTGCATTTATTTGGGTGTAGTTGCAGGCCTGTCCACCAAACATCTTGGAAGACCTAGATACTAGCAATGGTTAATCTAGCAATTGAAATGCTTGAAACTTGTTCTGGTGACTTTATTACTGTATTAGCTGCAATGAAATGTTTTACCTTCTTACGACAAATGTACTCTTTGTAAGTCGCTTTGGATAAAAGTGTCTGCTAAATGCCCTAAATGTAAATGTAAATGTAAGACCTGATGGAGGTCATCACAGTAAACCATGCGGTGGTTTCAGGGGATTTGAGCTCGAACCCATGGCTCATACGTAACTCTATATTCAACATTACTCTAGCTAATATAACTCTATCAAATATAAGAAGTACAATTAAACATACATTTGACTAACTATGAGTTAAGACATTTAAGGCACACATAAAAAATGTATGCCTTTACAAAACTTTTCCTCCATGTTCCAATGCATACCCTACAGTTGGGTCTTGGCCCGGTTACCTGAAGAGAACTGAGCTGGTTTAGCTTGTCCTGGATGGCCGCAATCTTCTCCTCCACAGCTTTGACTAAAGCAAAACCTGCCATCTCTTCGTGTTCTATGAAACAGTGTGTGTGTAACATTTATCATCGTTTAGTTAATATTTCGTAATATCTAGTGACATTTGGCCCATATAGGCTATAGTTCCCACACTGATCCCATACTCCTCTCCACCACCCCCTAGGCCCATAAGCCTACATGTATATTTACAATCTTACCATTTTCCGTCGGCGTTAGCTCTGACATTCTTGACTAGACTTAACTAAACTAGAGGGGCTGTGCGCAGGGATGAAGAAGTTCTTAATGAAGAACGACAAGCTGACTGTTGGACCGCTAATGTCTTCAGCTGTCACGACACCACGACGCTGGGCGGACGTTTTTTTCTGATTTAACTGAGACAGAAAATAATTAATTCCAATAATAATTCCACAACGTGGGTTAAAATAAATAAAAACGGGTTATCGGTCCATGACATATTATGCTATAATAACACTTGATTTATTATCACAACAAATTACTCAAAGACAAGTGACACGAACTACATTACCCAAAGGGCTGTAGTTTAGAAGTCATGCACGTTACATCACATCCGGGTTTTCTCAAACATTGGTTCAATACTACTGTGACAGTGTTTATACTTGTTTTAATATGTAGCCAATTTATATATTTTCTGAATATAGTTCTATGGCTACCCATATCCAGGTGCTCACTCGTCGTTGGGTCAGAGTGTCTACTGTGTGGAAGAACCCGACTTCTATTTACCAAAGAGGTGCACCATGGAGGGCATTTATAACAAGATACAGCGGTGTCCAAAACACGTGTGTTTCATTGCGTTTGAATACGGCATCAATACGTAACCTTCATACTGACTTTGGGGACTTGTACAAAAATGAGTCGGTGCAAAGATACGTGCGACATTTAATGGAGGAATACGCGGAGATTTCCAAGAAGCTCCAGCATGCGTGCCTCAGCGACGCAGAGAGGAAACACCTATACAAGAAGCATTCACTCTTGATGCCCGTGGCGAATGTATTTGAAAATATCCGCGGTGCCCTCACCGACCTTGAAGATGTAGTATCGCTAATGCATGGTGAGCATTTGACATTCATATATCAATGTGTACATACACTGTGAATGCAAATGCAATGAACACAATGTGTGTGTGTGTGTGTGTGTGTGTGTGTGCGATGTGTTTATAAGTGTGTTGAAATAATGGTTTGCTTAAAAGTTGATATGTGGTGATGTATTTACTTTAGGTACAGTAGGTACGAAAGATGAAGATCAACAAATGACACAGCTGTTGAAAGACGAAGAAGTACAGATTTCAAACAGGATTGAAGTCTTAAAAAGAGATGTAAGTCTATCATGACACTGTTAAACAGATATGAATACAGTGCGAATGTTAAACCTTTATTAATGTTGTTGGTTTTTTTTCAGTTGATCAAAGGGCTCATGCCACGTGACCTGCTTGATTCCAGTAATGTGATATTAGAGGTGTCCGCAGGCCGGACAACAGGGGGTAGGCTTACGTTCCTCACAGAGTTTTAGTTTGGTTTACCCTGAGTCAGTAACTTCCAAGAACCACGGTATATTGAGCAGTGTATCTTGGCTACTTTTTAATTTGGGATTTATCTCTGTTTATGATTGTGTGTTCACACCAGGTGACATCTGCCAGCAGTTTACCAGAGAGATGTTTGACATGTACCAGGGCTTTGCCAGCTATAAGAACTGGGCTTTTGACCTTCTTAATTACACCAATGCTGAATATGGTAAGACCCACCCACCACCCATCCTGTCTGTCCCCATGGTTTACAAAATAAAAGTCCTGGAAAGTATTTGTGTCAACACCCCTGGGTGCTCACACATATACCAGCAAGGGCGTTTACTTTCCAAACCTGGAAATTCCACCTCTCTCGCTCTCAAGTATGTCTCTCAGCATTAGAGACATACTTCAGCATTCTTAGTAGTTTTTAAGCTAACTGTCTGTTGCTTGGTTACGGTTGTGCATGTAGGAGGTCTCCACCATGCGGCAGTAGTGATCACGGGGGATGACGTGTACCAACACCTGAAGAACGAGGGGGGGACCCACAGGGTGCAACGGATACCCGAGGTGGGTCTCTCCTCCCGCATGCAGCGCATCCACACCGGCACCATGGCCGTCATCATCCTGCCGCAGCCCCTGGAGGTACCGATGCGCCTGTCGCCCTAGTACACCACTGCACTGGGAGGACCGTTCGAGCTCTGCTAAAGAGTCATTTTGGGCCGCTGGTCTTTTGTGGTCGGCGGTGGTGTTTGCAGTTTGAGCTGAGCATCGACGCGAAGGACCTCCGCGTGGACACGTTCCGGTCGAGCGGTGCTGGCGGTCAGAGCGTCAACACCACAGACAGCGCCGTGCGCATAGTTCACCTCCCCTCCGGTAAGACGCCACAGATCATACGTTCATGAGACTTTATGCTGTGTGCTCAGAATGACCAATCAACCACTCTAATGGACCCATGTGCCTCTCGACCGTTTCCAGGTACAACGGTGGAATGTCAGCAGTCTCGCTCCCAGCTCCAGAACCGAGATACCGCCATGGCCGTCCTGAGGGCCCGGCTCCACCAAAGCATCATGGGTAAAGAGACAGAGAAGAGGCACATGGCGCGCAAAAAGCAGGTAGCCGAGTTACACACACACCCAACATCCAAAAATTATTGGCTGCAGCAATTAGCTAATTGTGAAAGGTTGCAATTCATTAATGAGGCCTGATGCATTGAAATCAAATTACAATTGTTATATTATTGGAGGTCCTACAAAATCCATAGGAACCCTATTGTACGAGTAGGTATTCACAGTGTATCTGTGGATACCTGTTGTCACTGCACAAATTCTTATTATCCTTCATACTCTATATAGAAGAAGAGAGGACCTTTCGGTCTTTATTTGTCATTCTCAGATATGGGAACGAAATTTGTTCTCTGCATTTGACCCATCCTATGGTACATAGACGCAGTGGGCTGCTATGTTCATTTGACCCATCCTATGGTACATAGGAGCAGTGGGCTGCTATGTTCAGCGCCCGGGGAGCAAGTTGGGGTTCAGTGTCTTGCTCAAGGACACTTCGACATGCAGACAGTTTGGAAGTGGGGATCGAACCGCCGACCCTACGGATAGTGGACAACCCACTCTGTCCACCAGCTCTACCCACTGAGCTACTGCCGCCCCCTATATCCAACTGTGGATACCTTTTGTTATCGTTAGGATTCCTCTTCTTGTTATTCCAGATTGGTAACACCTTTAGCTCAGCCCCTGATTCAGACTTGACCATGATATTCACGGTTAGCGTTAGCAGTGGAGGTGGAGCCAGATGCAGAGAGAGTAGATTTACTTCTTTATTTGAACTTACAAAGACAGCAAACCAGGAACAGACGTATGACGAGACTCAGACCAGGACTCAACAACAGACAGGACTTAAATACCCAAAGAACTAATTGCCAACCAAAGACAGGTGAGGGAACAAGGCACAGGTGAACACAATGAGGCAATCAACGAGGGAAAACAGGACACAGGGGAAACGCAGAGCAAACCAATCAAAACATGAAGACACAGACACAGACCGTGACAGATATTTGTATTCCCGGTAAGCAGGTCTCAGGTTTGGGGCCATTTCGCCCATAGGGGGGGGCGCTATAAATTGTGGTCAAAGTGAAATGATCAGCCCTGCTGCCCTGACGCGTGTACATTTCTGAAACATTTGCCTCTTGGACCCACAATGTCCGTCTGGATACATTTATCTGTACAATAAAATCTTTGGTGAAAAGTTAAAAAATCTTCTTCTAAATAACCACTGCCCCAAACAACATACAATTACATACAACATACAACATACAATCGAATACCCATGATCTATGGACGTGTCTGATCTTACACTTACAAGGGATTTTTGATTGTGTTAAAAATGTCAGGGTTATGGCAAATTAAGCTAATTATTATGCTAATGAACTAACATTATTCTAATGACCACAAGTTCGCTTCAGAAGGTGTCAGGAACTGGAAACCCGCTGAAACCTGCTGTGCACATAAAGGACACCTCCCCTAACATCTGTACAAAATATTGTGTCGATAGTGTCAATTGCAGTTAAATGTAATCCACCACTTCACCTATACGGGGCCCAGAATCACACATAAACGCACACAAATAATCTACTATTAAACCAGTGTATGTGTGTCTGTGTCTGTGCTTGCTTGCTTGTCCGTGTGCGGGTATGCATGTGTGTATGTCTGCGTGTGTACAAAAACACAAAACTACAAAATTAACTTCAAAAGGCTGCCATTTCCACCAGGAAAGTGCAATATGCATACAATTTGTATACATGCACTATTCGTCATGATGAACTTTGACCACACCATGACCAATCGCGCACACACCAACTGCTACGGTGCCTGACGGTGTTGTCGCCATGACGACATGGTGAAAGAATCATAGCGAAAAGACCAAAGACGGTGGAGATATACAATTTTATGTATATATATATACATATACACACACACACACACACACACACATATATATATATATATATATATATATATATATATATATATATATATATAATCATAGTATTGGAGAAAATAATTGCAATTGTCCTAATTGTTCAGCAATACACCCGATATACTGTATATACCTGCTAGGACTTGTTTTCCCACAACGGGTAAATGTATTGTTAATTGTATTGTTCTATGCTCAGCTCAGCCATGCATTGGCGTAGGGTTGCTCATGAGCAAGACTAGTGACCTAATTACAAATCGAATGATCTCTAAAGCATTTGAAAGTGGCTGTAGTTACTAGTCAAGCACTTTCGAAATGTATTCACCAAAGATTTTTTTATCCTTTGACTGGTCAGTGCACTTTCTCTGTTCAACGGCAGGTGGGCACACGATCCCAGTCAGAAAGGATTCGATCCTACAACTTCAGCCAGGATCGCGTCACAGATCACAGGACGGGCTACATCACCAGAGACCTCAAGGTGAGACCGTGATAGGAGAGTGGTCAAATTCACAAACTAAATAATAACACAACCTCTGATTCCTGAGGCAAGGCTATTAAATGATTGGTGATGAGTTGGTGGAAACCAATTTCTTTGTTATTTCATTGCTTTACAAATGTCTGTTAAGTGATCAGGTTTGTTCGGATCCATGTCCTAGGAGTTCATGAAGGGAGGCGAGGCTCTGGATGACCTTATATGCAATGTACTGGAGCACGGGGAGAGAGAGGCATTTCTAGACCTGGTGGAGCGTGGTCTAAAGCAGCCAGGGTCTGGCCAGAACGTGGAATGAGAGAAGAAGCTGCATTTTGTGCAAAGAAGAGTCGGGAGCCATGACTGGACACGTCCTTGGATAAACCAATATGATTGGATTGGACTAGACCAGGACTACCAACTCTGATCTGATTGGACCAGACCAAGACTACCAACCGTGTTAAATGATTGGACCAGAACATGCATGCATACTTGCCAATTGGTCCAACACCAGCCGTGGTCGGTGCCACTGGGAGAAACTCATGCATGTTCCATCAATCAGCTCCAGACACATCAATGCTAGGCAATACATCTATTGTTGAATGGCCTCTATATAGTACTCAAGAAGTATGTTAATATATTTAAATACCCTATGTGTACCCGCTAGAGCAGTGGTTCTTAACCTTATTGGAGGTACTGAACCCTGCAAGCTTCATCAGTGCATTCACCGAACCCCTCGTGATTGGAAAAATAAAATATGATTTCTTCAAAACATAGGTATATATTTTATTAGCGCACAAAATGAACCATGCATCAGTTGCATACCAAATCACTGTGTTCAAAGAACAAAACCAACAAAACATGAATTTCACACAAAAACAGAACTTTTATGATTCATTGGGACCAGGCTACTGGTTTTTCAGAGAGGGGAAGCTCATTGTCGGCCTACATCATAAAAGTTGTCAAGTTTCGAGGCAATGAAAAAAACTGTTTCATGCAGTCCCGTTGAAGTGAATGGACGCTCGGCTTCTACGGGGAAATGCATTGACGCTACCCAAATGTATGAGAGGTTAACAAAATTGAGTCAGTCGACTTGTGATAAGTCGCTGATTCTGAACGAACTCGTCTTCGAGGTGAACGTGTTCTTATGCATTTGTAGTCAATGAAATGTTAACACAACTGTACATATTTGACCAATTAGTTTTTGACATTTCAGGGGAAGCTGAGCTTCAGTCTCAGAGAAATGGCCTCTGGTCTTGACCCCTGCCGAACCCCTGAGAGTGACTCAACGAACCCCTGGGGTTCAATCGAACCCAGGTTAAGAACCACTGATCCAGAGAGTACAGTGAAGTGATTGCACTTCTCTCTTGATTTGCCCTACCATTTTGGCAAGTTGCATATGAATGGTCAAGGAAGTGGAAGACCCACTGGTATAACTGCTGTCAGGACCACGATTGCAGGTCAAGTTCATAAATTTTTGGAAGGTAGCGTGGCTGCACCGATCCAAAATATAGAATTTGTTCCCCAATGAAAACATTATGAAAAATAGTGAAGTGTAAATGAAGCAGTCACACAGGGCCGGATTGGACCCTTTGTCGGGCCGGTTCCAGCCCACGGGCCGTATGTTTGACACCCATGGATTATAGCCTTTCCTTATGGTTTGACGCAATGCGATTTGTGCCCAGTCTAGCAGGAAGGTCAGGGTATTCTTTTGTACTTTTTTGTTGTAACTAGTAACGTAAGGCATTCGTTTTGAAATTCAGTTATTTAGTGATTCAAATATGCAATAATTTACATTCTACATTTCAACTTCCTACTTATTAGCGGGTAGCTGCATTCTGCGCAGGTGTAGCTCACCTGTATAGATGGCAGAGACCTAAAGGACCGCATTTACGTCGTGGAAGTATTGACATTATTTGGAAATTGTGGGTGAAACTACTACTACTAAACTACCACTGTCTGCGTCTGCCATTGGAAGAGACTCCGATGGTGACTTTTCCTTTTGGCGGTTGTCTCTGGGTACACTGAAATTCGGAGTGTCTCAAGTCGTGTCTCAACATGGATGTATTGAACAAATTTCCCGTGATCAAGAAAAAACTTCCTTGACAATGCTTGAGCATCGGTCCCCTTTAATTAGATTTGTACTTGTTATCAAACATAATCGTTAATAAAGAGCTGTAAAGGGGATATTGCGTCTGTCATTCCTGTCATTAGCCGGCAGAGTGATGGGCCATTATAGGTAGACGCGCAGTAGGTTATTCTCCCTCCGGACATTAAAACCAACACGCACAAGGAATTGCAAAGGGGGGGTATTTTTTATTAGGGGTCATTTTTTTATTACAGTAATTTTGTAATGTAACGTGTTACTTTTAAAAGTAATGTTACCCAACACTCCTTGTAACAGAAAAATACTAGTACCCACAATATAGTGTGATACCCACATGAGAAGATCAGTGAGAGCGCAAAATGCATAGAAAGGCTTCTATGGTTGATGTATAACAGCTCAATAGTGACAGCTACTGTTACCACTAACTGGGTGGTGATACAATGTTTTATTGTATGCTTTTAATATTATTCAATGTTTTAACAATATAGCAACACATAGTTCCATAGTTCCAAACATACTGTAGTCGCAGAATTATTTTATTTCTAATTACAAAGAGGTTTATCAATAATAAATTGTATATAAATTGCTAAATTGTATTTTGCTACCATTGCATTGTTTTCGAGCGGATCAATTTTCTTGTAAGAGCGTGGCGCACAGTCACCATGTAGGAGGGCCGGTCAGGCAACGGGGAGCGCTGTTGAGCCATCACTAAACTGGAAAGAAAGTGTGCTTAGTATCTGGTTATAATATAGACATATAACAAGCCATGACCTCAAATATATTTAACGTAACATAACACTTCAGTAACTGTAGGCCTACTATTAAAATATTCAGTCACTTATTCGGGCAATAAAAATAGACGGCACTCCACTGCATAAAAAATCCTCTTCAAAATAAAAGCACAAAGGCCCGCGTCCTTTGTCCGGGCACAATAGTGAGTGTAACTGCTTTTTAAACTCTCTCTCTCTCACACACACACACACACACACACACACACACACACACACACACACACACACACATATATAAAAATATTAAAAAGCAATTCCAGTTATATAGTCAACTGAGTAATATAGTCAAGTGAACTTTATATATATATATATATATATATATATATATATATATATATATATATACTCTACTCTACTCTACTCTACTCTACTCTATATATATATATAGCCGATATGAGTTCAAAAAGTGACAAAGACCCACTTGTACGTAGTAACCGCCCCTTGGAAAACACTGGGGCAGGAGTAACACCCCTGCTCTGTTTCTTTTAGTCCTGACATTATTCCATGTCTCTGTACTGTAGCCTATGTATGTATGTATGTACAGGCTACATTACTGGCAGTGTACTGTATCTATTGCGGGTGTTGTGCATACTTTAATCGACAGGTAATGGTAAAGTCACTTAGTAGATACGTTTCAGGCAAACTTGCTCAGATTGTGTCCATGGCGCGAAACGGTGAAATGAGTTGCTTGATTTGCAACATGTACGGCACCGCGCCTTTTACCCGCCGATGTTACAAAACGCCACCTTTAAATCGCCACTCAGATTATGTTTCTCATACAACAGCCCTGAAAAGACAGCGTGTCACACAGATCCATCCAAGAATGAGATGGTGAAGGTGTGCAGGTGCAGCGTGAGGAGGAAATTAAGGGTTTTCTTAAATCGCTTGCTCTAAAGCAAATAACTTATTGGCCAATTCAAAATGTTATCATCTGGTAAAATGTCTGAAAGAGATGCAGTATCGACTTTCAAAAAGCTGAAACACAGACACATTAAATAATGGAAGCTACGTTAATGATAAAGGTCTATAAGGAAATGCAACAGGCTATTGAAAGTTCACTTATGGAGTATGTTGACAAGGCTGTACTAAAAAGCCCCATGTTTTCCTCAGTACTGAATGAGTCAACAGGCATAAGTAACTCATTACTTATGCAAGGTAGATAGATAACAAGATTAAAACAAATGTGTAAAAATAAGTTGTAGACGGAAGAGCAGACACCATTTTTGAGGATATAAAGCAGCTGCTGACAGAAGAATTTAGATGGAAAAAAAAAACATGTGCACTGCAGCAGTTTGTACTGATGGTTGTACTGAACGGATGCTGCCAGGGAGTTGTTAAAAAACTCAGGAATTCTGCTGTCAGGCGTAACAAGCTGCGTGAAGCCGCATGAATCAAAACAGTTGGATCAGCCCCAACTGAGGTTTGCCCAGCCACATACAGTGAGGTGGCTGCCAATTCACAATGCTGTGTCAGTGCTGTGTAGATCACTGAAAGCCCTGAGAGATATCCTGGAGCACATGTCTGCCTCCAACACCCAGGACGATGACAGAGCCAACGGCCTACTGACAGCTGTGAGACAGTTCAACAGTTCAAGTGGTCCTTCTCTCAAAGCATTGTTCAAAGGGAAGAACACCACAGTCCGACTAATGGTTGAAGGTACCAAAGAAGCCCTGAGAGAAATAATAGTCCTGCAGAAAATAAATTATTGATCTCCCTTCACGGTAACAAGTTTGAAAGAGACACGTATTGATGTCCACACTGAAAGACCTGCCTTTGATGACACAAAGAGAAGATTCCCTGCTGACACAATGGATATTCTCTATATTCTCTATTCACTAACAATTAGTCATTGTTCACTGCTTCAGAACCCAAAAGCCATAGTGGCAAAACAGTCCTCAGAGAGTTTCTCTGCATTATGGTGCAGAGAAACCTGAAAACCTACTGACTTCCTTATCATGTAATGTAAGTGCAGAGGAAGCTTGGTCGGAGTTTGCAATGTTGAGTCATGGTTTCCAGTGACTTGTATGCTTCATGCTTAAAAAAAGGTGAAGGGACCCGCGGACTGTTTCCGAGCATGACTTGAGGAGGGCTTTTAAGAGCGTAAACACCAGGAAGGCAGCAGGACCAGACAACATCTCCAGAAGCCTCCTCAAGGCAGAACAGCCAACCCCTGTATTCACAGTACTGTCCAATCTCTCCCTAGCCCACATGCTTAAAGAAATCCACTATTATCTCCCTCCCACCACACATGTGTGTGTAGTTGCTTTGGATATGGTCAGATTTGTATATTTTGTACACATTTTTTTTGTATTAATTGTTAATATTTATATATATATAAACTTGACTTGACAGATACATACCTTATTAGCTGGAAGACTGCTGCCTCCACGGCAACCACAGTTTCTGATACAGACAGCTCCTTGAAACTGCATCTTCTCACACACACACACGCACACACACACACACACACACACACACACACACACACACACACACACACACACACACACACACACACACACACACATAAAAGTCTTAAAATATAAGAATTTAAAAAGGTTTTAAAAATACTTGATGCTTAAGGATAAAGGTCACCTTAAATCCTTGGCCAGGTTTTGTCCTTCCTCTGTCGTAACCTCCCGTCCTGTCTCCAAGTCAGCCTTATTGGCTATCAACACGGTTGGAACAACTGTCCGAACACACACACACACACACACAGACACATCACCACCAACAGACAAAGGCATGAATGCTGTAGGCGCAATTGTCCAACCACACACACACACACACATAAGACAAAGTTCAAAGTTATAGTCCATTACATAATTCATTGTATCCTTATAGTCTTAATGAAAGTGAGACATGGAGAGAGAGAGAGAGAGAGAGAGAGAGAGAGAGAGAGAGAGAGCGACATAGTTATGTGTGTGTGTGTTTACGGCAGAGCGCTGCCTTCTGATCGATTGGTTGTAAACGTATT